>NW_025552437.1:20000-57500 GCF_020424385.1 Procambarus clarkii
GCCTCCACCACCTTCTCACCTAACTTGTTCCAACCGTCTACCACTCTGTTTGCGAAAGTGAATTTTCATATATTTCTTCGGCATTTGTGTTTAGCTAGTTTATATTTTTTATATTTATGTTTATATAGTTTATATCTATGACTCACACTAAACATCAGTTTAGTGTGTGTGTGTGTGTGTGTGTGTGTGTGTGTGTGTGTGTGTGTGTGTGTGTGTGTGTGTGTGTGTGTGTGTGTTATGAAAGCTATGAAGAGTGTTAGCTTCCACAATGTGCTCTTTTAGTTCATTCTATCTCCCCACTTTTCTCACGTTAAAAGAAAACTTTCTAACATCTCTATGACTCATCTGACTTTCCTGCTTCCACCCATGTCCCCTTGTACTGTTCGTATTCCGTGTAAACATTTCGTCTATTTCCACTATGTCAATCCCCCTAAGTACTTTGCATGCTGCTATCATATCTCCCCGCTCCCTTCTTTTTCTATCGTCGTCAGGTTCAGTTCCTTCAGTCGCTCTTCATATCCCATCCCTTGCCTGGGATATGAAGAGCGACTATCCTCGTCGCAAATTCCTGAACCTTTTACAATTTTCTAATGTGTTTATTTAGGTGGGGGCTCTATGATGGGGCTGCATACTCTAAGACTGGTCTCACGTAGGCAATATAAAGCGTCGTGAATGCCTCCTTATTTAGGTTTCTGAATGACGTTGTAACTTTCGCTAGCGCTGCTGTCGTTATCCGATTTATATGTGCCTCAGGAGTTAGATTTAGTGTTGCGTCCACTCCCAGGTCCCTTACTCGAATCATCACAGGAAGGTAGTTAACTTTTATTGTGTACTGGCCCTTTGGGCTCTTGTCATCTAGTCCCATTTCCATAACTGTACACTTGCTCGTGTTGAACTCCAGTAGCCATTTCTCTGACCATCTCTTCAGCTTGTTCAAATCCTCTTGGAGGATCCTACAATCCTCATCTGTCACAACTCGTCTCATTTATTTCGCGTCATCCACGAACATCAACATATAGGACTCAACTCCCGTTGACATGTCGTTCACGTATATTAGAAATAGAATTGGTCCCAGCACCGATACTTGAGGTACTCCACTCGTTACTGTTCGCCAGTCTGACTTCTCGCCCCTGACTGTTACTCTCTGGCTCCTGCCTGTTAGGTAATTCTTTAACCAAGCTTGGGCATTTCCACTTACTCCCGCCTGCCTCTCAAGTTTGAATAGCAGTCTCCTGTGCGCTACTGTGTCAAAGGCTTTTGGGCAGTCCAGAAATATGTAGTCTGCCCAACCTTCCCTGTCCTGCCTGATTCTTGTTACTTTATCATAGAATTCCAGAAGGTTTGTTAGACATGATTCCCTTCTCTGAACCCATGTTGGTGTTTGTTTATATACCTAATGTCCTCCAGGTGTGTAACCAGTCTTAACCTGAGTATTCTTTCAAGTACTTTACATGGGATGCTTGTCAGTGATTCTGGTCTGTAGTTAAGTGCCTTCTCCCTATCTCCTTTTTAAAAATTCGTACCACATTTGCCTTCTTCCAGCAACTGGGCAACTCTCTTTTTTTCATTTTTGCTTCCTGACACTGTCTATTAAGCCATGGGTTTTTATATTTCCTCCTACGTTTTTCATTTAGTCTTGGTATAAACTCTCTTTGGCCTCCTTGCATTACCATTTGACTACGTCTACCATATCTTGCACTGTTTTTCCTCTCAGTTCCTCTTCCCACTGCACTTCTGCCATATATTCTCTTATCCTCCAGTAATCCCCTTTCCTATAGTTACTCTACTTTCCCACACCTCTTGCCCCGTGGTCACAATTTTAAGCTCGATCATGTAGTCAAAGACTAGAACACAATGATCGCTGGCTCCAAGTGGTATTTCATGTTCCATATTCGTAATGTCCTCCTCATTCTGGGTGAAAATCAGGTCTAATAGGCGTGGTGTATTCCCTCATCTTTCCCTTGTGTCTTTCTTCACATTTTGTATTATTAAATTCCTGTCTATAACTACCACAAATTTTGCTCCCCACGTTTCCTCCCCACCATGGGGATTTCTCGATTCCCAATCAATCTCTCTGTCATTGAGGTCCCTCTTGACCAAGAGTTTCGCTCTCATTCTGTGAACTGTTGTTGCTGCCCTCTGCAGTTCATCGATACATGCCTTGTTGCTATCATCATATTCCTGTCTGAGCCTTGTACTGTTTGGTGGGGGATTGTAGATTATCAAGATCACAGTCCTCTTCCAAGTATGGAGCTTGTTTCCATTAGTCTCGCAGAGTCTCTAGTTCCTCAAATTTCCATTTCCGCCTTATGAGGAGTGTCGCTCCCCCTCCCTGTCTCTGTGTCCTTTCTTTCCTTATCACTTGGTATCCCTCTTGGAAGATTGCATCACAGATCATATTATTTATTTTAGTTTCTACTATTGCATTTATGTCTGGATATGCTTCACTAACCCTTATATTTCCTCTGTTTTATTGGATACCCCATCAGCATTGATGTACCAAACCTCTTCTTGGGCACTTACCAGAGTTCATATTGCTCATCTGCCTACCTGTCTCCCTCGGTGTGTGCTGCAGGTGAGAGATGGATGCTGTCCTATCTCCAATAAGGGGTTGTGAGGTGGGAAATGCCCGGGAATAGGGAAGGGGGAGAGGCTGAGGGGACCTGGGAGCCTGGGGGCAGGGGGGGTGTAGATAGGGTCTGGGCAACTAGGAGATGTGGGGGGGGGGACGAATGGGGTCTGGGCAGCTAGGGGGTGTCTGTAGGGCATTGTAGGCCTGAGAGGTAGCGTCTGAGAAGCATAGGAGGCCTGAGAGTTAGCGTCTGAGAAACATAGGAGGCCTGAGAGGTAGCGTCTGAGAAACATAGGAGGGCTGAGAGGTAGTGAGGTTGGGAGTCAGAAGGGAAGCTTGGGGTAGGGGAGAAGCAGGGGCAGTTATGGGTTTTGTGATAGAAGGGGGGGTGGGGTAAGTGAGGGGCGGGGGCTCAGGATAGGAGTGAGGCAAAAGAATGGGTGTTTGAAGGTAGTGGAAAGGTGAGAGGGAGAGAAGATGGGGGGTCGCGAGGTGATGTGGAAAGGGGGGTGAGGTTTGTGTGGGGTTTGGGGGATAGAGGGAGAGGAAAAGTGCAATTGAGGGTGGGAAGGAGCAGATGGGATTGGTTGCAGAGGGGGTGGAGGGGGTAATTGTTGGGATAGGAGGGGAGGAAGGGGAAGGGAAGGGGAGGGCTGATATGAGGGGGGGGGGGAAGGGTGGTGGGGCGAGGGTGACATGTGGTGTTTTCTCACCATCATTTCTTGTTGTTCGTCTTTTGTCATGACTTTGTCGATAAACACATTATAATGTGTTTATAGCACATTATACACACACACACACACACACACACACACACATCATGCGTGTGTGTGTGTGTGTGTTATTGAATATGGTCAAAAAGGTGAAACCAGTAATCGCTATGGTTAAATATATATTTTAAAGGTCAAAATTAAAACTAGCAAAATTATATAAATAACTTGAGTTTGAACGTATGAATAACGATAGTTGAGAGTAGGGGGGGCGGCAACCAGGGGTCAGATTCACGAAGCAGTTACGCAAGTACTTACCATCGTGTAATCTTTCCTCAATCTTTGACGGCTTTGGTTACATTTATTAAACATTACAAGCATGAAAACTTCCCAATCAACTGTTGTTATTGTTATAAACAGCCTCCTGGTGCTTCGGAGCTCATTAACTGTTTAATAATTGTAAACAAAGCCGCCAAAGATTGACAAAAGATGTACAGGTTCGTAAGTGCTTGCGTAACTGCTTCGTGAATCTGCCTCCAGGGATGGAATATTTGGGTGGAGTCATTCACGGTGAACGCAACCAGAGTTAACTGTTGTGACGTCACTTTGCGTGTGACTGGAGGGTGGGGGGGGGGGAGCAATTAGAGGTGAGGGCCAGGCCACCAACACCCCTGGTACACACTGCACTAACGAGCAAAGCGGCACGCAGTAGAGCAGCGCGGGGTAGAGCGGGGCACAGTAGAGCAGCGCGGGGTAGAGCGGGGCGCAGCAGAGCGGCGCGGGGTAGAGCGGGGCGCAGCAGAGCAGCGCGGGGTAGAGCGGGGCACAGTAGAGCAGCGCGGGGTAGAGCGGGGCGCAGCAGAGCGGCGCGGGGTAGAGCGGGGCGCAGTAGAGCGGGGCGCAGCAGAGCAGCGCGGGGTAGAGCGGGGCGCAGTAGAGCGGGGCAGAGCAGCGCGGGGTAGAGCGGGGCGCAGTAGAGCAGCGCGGGGTAGAGCGGGGCAGAGCAGCGCGGGGTAGAGCGGGGCAGAGCAGCGCGGGGTAGAGCGGGGCGCAGTAGAGCAGCGCGGGGTAGAGCGGGGAGCAGTAGAGCAGCGCGGGGTAGAGCGGGGCGCAGCAGAGCGGCGCGGGGTAGAGCGGCGCGGGGTAGAGCAGCGCGGGGTAGAGCGGGGCACAGTAGAGTGGCGCAGGGTAGAGCGGGGCGCAGTAGAGTGGCGCGGGGTAGAGCGGGGCGCATTAGAGCAGCGCGGGGTAGAGCAGGGCGCAGTAGAGCGGCGCGGGGTAGAGCGGGGCGCAGTAGAGCAGCGCGGGGTAGAGCGGGGCGCAGTAGAGCGGCGCGGGGTAGAGCGGGGCGCAGCAGAGCAGCGCGGGGTAGAGCAGGGCGCGGTAGAGCGGCGCGGGGTAGAGCTTTTTATTATTATTATTTTCTACCACAGACGTGGCCACACATTTACAATGCTAACCAGCATATATACATTTTCTTCTGTCCTCCATGGACAGGGTTAGAGATGTGTTAAACATATAGTTCAAGGGTTTATTGAACAATCAACCACAGAAGGTGATTCGGTGCTTTTAAAATGCTAAGCTAACCTACATACGTAAATACATAGATACACAGATTTACGTATGCCCTACATAAAGTGTTCGATGTGTCTTTTACATAGTGTCATTAATGTGCATTTACAAAGGTGAAATGTAATTCTGATCAGCTTCCATATATACTTTATACACATACATATACATACACACACACACACATATACGTACATATACATATATACATACATATATACACACACACATGCATTCACATACATTTGTCTCTTTTACTCTGACAGGGTGAGATAGCTGATAGAGAAACTAGTGTGCAATTAAGCACTTAATCACTGAAGGTGATTAAGGTGCTTTTACAAGCTCAGGTTATATAGTTACATCACATACATACATTGTATAATTGATACATTACATGGTTAATCTTGGGTACAAGTCCAATATATCATCAAGTGTTCCAGTACTCATATAGTAATTACACAGTTCAGCATACCTTAGCCCAGGAGGGCGAAAGTCAGTCAATATGGGACATTCTACAATATAATGTTCAAGAGAGTGCATGTTTTCTCTTTCACAAAGTTGACACATTGTGTACTCGACATTTGGGTTTTGAGAAAGCTGCCAGATACGTCTATATCCCAGGCGTATTCTGGCCACTATAACATCACATTGCCGGGTTCTTGTTCTATTAGTCCCATATGTGAATGTCTCCTCACGATATCTATCATAATATTTAATGCTACAACTTTCAGGTCTTTGTGAATTTGTTAGGTCGGTGAGATCTTCATTAGATATTTGTTTAAGTATTCTCTTTGTCACTGCTAATGAAACACCCATATCAATTTCTACCACTGGTTTTCTACAGGCTGTCTTTGCAAGCATATCAACAGTTGTGCGTTCAATGCCAGGAGTGCACTCTGCGAGTCACAGTATATAAGTCCACTGCCTTTGTCTTTTAAAAATTCAGTGGCAAGGTATATGCCTGCAAGTTCGGTTTGAGTTGTACTTGCCCAGTCATTGACGCGCTTCATTGCTGTATGTACGAGAGAAGATTGTTCAAATATGTTACATGCACATCCGGTACATCGTCCACCTTCTTCTACAGAGCCGTCGGTATAGCACTGATACACATCGTTACCCATACTCTGAGTACTCTCAGTGATGCTTTTCAGTGTTAACTGTTTTAATAATGTAGATATTAGAAAGTTTAGCTTGAAACTTCATGTGTTGTCTAGATCTACTTAATGCCTTCACGCCGAAAACTGTGCTAATAGACAAAATTCTCTCACTTATACTAGGTAATTTTAACTCTGCTCTCATATTAACTATTCTCGTGGACTTTGGAGCCCCAAGGATGAGACGCATAGCTTCATTTTGCAAGGTTTCAAGAGATTTCAGCTCTTTGTTTGTATACAGTGTGAGATGTAGAGCATTGTAGTCAATCACAGAGCGTATAAATGATACATAAAACATTCTAGCAAGTCTCACGTTAAGTCCATGATTGACACCAACAAGGAGCATGAGTGAGAGGGGTAGTGGGATGGGGAGGGATAGCATGAGTGGGTGATGTAATGGGGTGATGGTGGTAAAGGATGAGGTAATAGGGTGATTGGGGGAAAGTATAGAGGTCCGGGACGGATACCCCATCCGTCCCTGTCCCCTACTACCCTTACCCCCCCATCACCCCCATTGCCCGAAGGACAGGACAGAGAGGTAGAGTGTGGAAGAGTGGGGGGGGGGGGGGAGTGAGAGTAACAGGGAGACTGGTTGAGAATATGTCACAGCGGCTTGCCTGTGAGCTTATGTTGTTCACACCAGACAACCCTTGAACACCAGTCAACCCTTGAACACCAGTCAACCCTTGAACACCAGACAACCCTTGAACACCAGACAACCCTTGAACACCAGATAACCCTTGAACACCAGACAACCCTTGAACACCAGACAACCCTTGAACACCAGTCAACCCTTGAACACCAGTCAACCCTTGAACACCAGACAACCCTTGAACACCAGACAACCCTTGAACACCAGACAACCCTTGAACACCAGACAACCCTTGAACACCAGACAACCCTTGAACACCAGACGACCCTTGAACACCAGACAACCCTTGAACACCAGACAACCCTTGAACACCAGACAACCCTTGAACACCAGACAACCCTTGAACACTAGAACCCTTGAACACCAGACAACCCTTGAACACCAGACAACCCTTGAACACCAGACAACCCTTGAACACCAGACAACCCTTGAACCTAGACAACCCTTGAACACCAGACAACCCTTGAACACAGACAACCCTTGAACACCAGACAACCCTTGAACACCAGACAACCCTTGAACACAGACAACCCTTGAACACCAGACAACCCTTGAACACCAGACAACCCTTGAACACCAGACAACCCTTGAACACCAGACAACCCTTGAACACCAGACAACCCTTGAACACCAGACAACCCTTGAACACCAGACAACCCTTGAACACCAGACAACCCTTGAACACCAACAACCCTGAACACCAGACAACCCTTGAACACCAACACCCTTGAACACCAGACAACCCTTGAACACCAGACAACCCTTCAACCCTTGAACACCAGACAACCCTTGAACACCAGACAACCCTTGAACACCAGACAACCCTTGAACACTAGACAACCCTTGAACACCACCCTTGAACACCACAACCCTTGAACACCAGACAACTTTGAACACTAGACAACCCTTGAACACCAGACAACCCTTGAACACCAGACAACCCTTGAACACCAGACAACTTAGACAACCCTTGAACACCAGACAACCCTTGAACACCAGACAACCCTTGAACACCAGACAACCCTTGAACACCAGACAACCCTTGAACACCAGACAACCCTTGAACACCAGACAACCCTTGAACACCAGACAACCCTTGAACACCAGACAACCCTTGAACACTAGACAACCCTTGAACACCAGACAACCCTTGAACACCAGACAACCCTTGAACACCAGACAACCCTTGAACACCAGACAACCCTTGAACACTAGACAACCCTTGAACACCAGACAACCCTTGAACACCAGACAACCCTTGAACACCAGACAACCCTTGAACACCAGACAACCCTTGAACACCAGACAACCCTTGAACACCAGACAACCCTTGAACACCAGACAACCCTTGAACACCAGACAACCCTTGAACACCAGACAACCCTTGAACACCAGATAACCCTTGAACACCAGACAACCCTTGAACACCAGACAACCCTTGAACACCAGACAACCCTTGAACACCAGACAACCCTTGAACACCAGACAACCCTTGAACACCAGACAACCCTTGAACACCAGACAACCCTTGAACACTAGACAACCCTTGAACACTAGACAACCCTTGAACACCAGTCAACCCTTGAACACCAGACAACCTTTGAACACTAGACAACCCTTGAACACCAGACAACCCTTGAACACCAGACAACCCTTGAACACCAGACAACCCTTGAACACCAGTCAACCCTTGAACACTAGACAACCCTTGAACACCAGACAACCCTTGAACACCAGACAACCCTTGAACACCAGACAACCCTTGAACACCAGACAACCTTGAACACCAGACAACCCTTGAACACCAGACAACCCTTGAACACCAGTCAACCCTTGAACACCAGTCAACCCTTGAACACCAGTCAACCCTTGAACACCAGACAACCCTTGAACACCAGTCAACCCTTGAACACCAGACGACCCTTGAACACCAGACAACCCTTGAACACCAGACAACCCTTGAACACCAGACGACCCTTGAACACCAGACAACCCTTGAACACCAGACAACCCTTGAACACCAGACAACCCTTGAACACCAGACGACCCTTGAACACCAGTCAACCCTTGAACACCAGTCAACCCTTGAACACCAGTCAACCCTTGAACACCAGACAACCCTTGAACACCAGACTACCCTTGAACACCAGACAACCCTTGAACACCAGACAACCCTTGAACACCAGACAACCCTTGAACACCAGACAACCCTTGAACACCAGACAACCCTTGAACACCAGACAACCCTTGAACACCAGACAACCCTTGAACACCAGACAACCCTTGAACACCAGACAACCCTTGAACACCAGACAACCCTTGAACACTAGACAACCCTTGAACACCAGACAACCCTTGAACACCAGACAACCCTTGAACACCAGACAACCCTTGAACACTAGACAACCCTTGAACACCAGACAACCCTTGAACACCAGACAACCCTTGAACACCAGACAACCCTTGAACACCAGTCAACCCTTGAACACCAGTCAACCCTTGAACACCAGTCAACCCTTGAACACCAGACAACCCTTGAACACCAGTCGACCCTTGAACACCAGTCAACCCTTGAACACCAGTCAACCCTTGAACACCAGACAACCCTTGAACACCAGACAACCCTTGAACACCAGACAACCCTTGAACACCAGACAACCCTTGAACACCAGACAACCCTTGAACACCAGACAACCCTTGAACACCAGTCAACCCTTGAACACCAGTCAACCCTTGAACACCAGTCAACCCTTGAACACCAGTCAACCCTTGAACACCAGACAACCCTTGAACACCAGACAACCCTTGAACACCAGTCAACCCTTGAACACCAGACAACCCTTGAACACCAGACAACCCTTGAACACCAGTCAACCCTTGAACACTAGACAACCCTTGAACACCAGTCAACCCTTGAACACCAGACAACCCTTGAACACCAGACAACCCTTGAACACCAGTCAACCCTTGAACATCAGACAACCCTTGAACACCAGACAACCCTTGAACACCAGTCAACCCTTGAACACCAGTCAACCCTTGAACACCAGACAACCCTTGAACACCAGACAACCCTTGAACACCAGTCAACCCTTGAACACCAGTCAACCCTTGAACACTAGACAACCCTTGAACACCAGACAACCCTTGAACACCAGTCAACCCTTGAACACTAGACAACCCTTGAACACCAGTCAACCCTTGAACACCAGTCAACCCTTGAACACCAGACAACCCTTGAACACCAGACAACCCTTGAACACCAGTCAACCCTTGAACACCAGTCAACCCTTGAACACTAGACAACCCTTGAACACCAGACAACCCTTGAACACCAGACAACCCTTGAACACCAGACAACCCTTGAACACCAGTCAACCCTTGAACACCAGTCAACCTTTGAACACTAGACAACCCTTGAACACCAGTCAACCCTTGAACACCAGTCAACCTTTGAACACTAGACAACCCTTGAACACCAGTCAACCCTTGAACACCAGACAACCCTTGAACACCAGACAACCCTTGAACACCAGACAACCCTTGAACACCAGACAACCCTTGAACACCAGTCAACCCTTGAACACTAGACAACCCTTGAACACTAGACAACCCTTGAACACCAGTCAACCCTTGAACACCAGACAACCTTTGAACACTAGACAACCCTTGAACACCAGACAACCCTTGAACACCAGACAACCCTTGAACACCAGACAACCCTTGAACACCAGACAACCCTTGAACACCAGTCAACCCTTGAACACTAGACAACCCTTGAACACCAGTCAACCCTTGAACACCAGACAACCCTTGAACACCAGAAAACCCTTGAACACCAGACAACCCGTGAACACCAGACAACCCTTGAACACCAGTCAACCCTTGAACACTAGACAACCCTTGAACACTAGACAACCCTTGAACACCAGTCAACCCTTGAACACCAGACAACCTTTGAACACTAGACAACCCTTGAACACCAGACAACCCTTGAACACCAGACAACCCTTGAACACCAGTCAACCCTTGAACACCAGACAACCCTTGAACACCAGACAACCCTTGAACACCAGACAACCCTTGAACACCAGTCAACCCTTGAACACTAGACAACCCTTGAACACTAGACAACCCTTGAACACCAGTCAACCCTTGAACACCAGACAACCTTTGAACACTAGACAACCCTTGAACACCAGTCAACCCTTGAACACCAGACAACCTTTGAACACTAGACAACCCTTGAACACCAGTCAATCCTTGAACACTAGACAACCCTTGAACACTAGACAACCCTTGAACACCAGTCAACCCTTGAACACCAGACAACCCTTGAACACCAGACAACCCTTGAACACCAGACAACCCTTGAACACCAGTCAACCCTTGAACACTAGACAACCCTTGAACACTAGACAACCCTTGAACACCAGTCAACCCTTGAACACCAGACAACCCTTGAACACTAGACAACCCTTGAACACCAGACGACCCTTGAACACCAGTCAACCCTTGAACACTAGACAACCCTTGAACACTAGACAACCCTTGAACACCAGTCAACCCTTGAACACCAGACAACCCTTGAACACCAGACAACCCTTGAACACCAGTCAACCCTTGAACACCAGACGACCCTTGAACACCAGACAACCCTAGAACACCAGACGACCCTTGAACACCAGTCAACCCTTGAACACCAGTCAACCCTTGAACACCAGACAACCCTTGAACACCAGACAACCCTTGAACACCAGTCAACCCTTGAACACCAGTCAACCCTTGAACACCAGACAACCCTAGAACACCAGACGACCCTTGAACACCAGACACCTAGAACACCAGACGACCCTTGAACACCAGTCAACCCTTGAACACCAGTCAACCCTTGAACACCAGACAACCCTTGAACACCAGACAACCCTTGAACACCAGTCAACCCTTGAACACCAGACGACCCTTGAACACCAGACAACCCTAGAACACCAGACGACCCTTGAACACCAGTCAACCCTTGAACACCAGTTAACCCTTGAACACCAGACAACCCTTGAACACCAGACAACCCTTGAACACCAGTCAACCCTTGAACACCAGTCAACCCTTGAACACCAGACAACCCTAGAACACCAGACGACCCTTGAACACCAGACAACCCTAGAACACCAGACGACCCTTGAACACCAGTCAACCCTTGAACACCAGTCAACCCTTGAACACCAGACAACCCTTGAACACCAGACAACCCTTGAACACCAGTCAACCCTTGAACACCAGTCAACCCTTGAACACCAGACGACCCTTGAACACCAGTCAACCCTTGAACACTAGACAACCCTTGAACACTAGACAACCCTTGAACACCAGTCAACCCTTGAACACCAGACAACCCTTGAACACCAGACAACCCTTGAACACCAGTCAACCCTTGAACACCAGACGACCCTTGAACACCAGACAACCCTAGAACACCAGACAACCCTAGAACACCAGACGACCCTTGAACACCAGTCAACCCTTGAACACCAGACAACCCTTGAACACCAGACAACCCTTGAACACCAGTCAACCCTTGAACACCAGACAACCCTTGAACACCAGACAACCCTAGAACACCAGACGACCCTAGAACACCAGACGACCCTTGAACATGTTGCATGAACCTAACGAGGCGGAGAGTCAGACTGATGTGTAAACAATCCACAACTGCTACTTCAAACAACAACAACAACGAACTCAAAACAACATAAATTATCACAAGAAATGGCCGCTCCTCAGCCTGTCCTGCGGCTGCTCCCAGCCTGTCCTGCGGCTGCTCCTCAGCCTGTCCTGCGGCTGCTCCCAGCCTGTCCTGCGGCTGCTCCTCAGCCTGTCCTGCGGCTGCTCCCAGCCTGTCCTGCGGCTGCTCCCAGCCTGTCCTGCGGCTGCTCCTCAGCCTGTCCTGCGGCTGCTCCCAGCCTGTCCTGCGGCTGCTCCCAGCCTGTCCTGCGGCTGCTCCAAGCCTGTCCTGCGGCTGCTCCCAGCCTGTCCTGCGGCTGCTCCTCAGCCTCTCCTGCGGCTGCTCCTCAGCCTGTCCTGCGGCTGCTCCCAGCCTGTCCTGCGGCTGCTCCTCAGCCTGTCCTGCGGCTGCTCCTCAGCCTGTCCTGCGGCTGCTCCTCAGCCTGTCCTGCGGCTGCTCCTCAGCCTGTCCTGCGGCTGCTCCTCAGCCTGTCCTGCGGCTGCTCCCAGCCTGTCCTGCGGCTGCTCCTCCGCCTGTCCTGCGGCTGCTCCCAGCCTGTCCTGCGGCTGCTCCCAGCCTGTCCTGCGGCTGCTCCCAGCCTGTCCTGCGGCTGCTCCTCAGCCTGTCCTGCGGCTGCTCCTCAGCCTGTCCTGCGGCTGCTCCCCAGCCTGTCCTGCGGCTGCTCCCCAGCCTATCCTGCGGCTGCTCCCCAGCCTGTCCTGCGGCTGCTCCCCAGCCTGTCCTGCGGCTGCTCCTCAGCCTGTCCTGCGGCCGCTCCTCAGCCTGTCCTGCGGCTGCTCCCAGCCTGTCCTGCGGCTGCTCCTCAGCCTGTCCTGCGGCTGCTCCTCAGCCTGTCCTGCGGCTGCTCCCAGCCTGTCCTGCGGCTGCTCCTCAGCCTGTCCTGCGGCTGCTCCCAGCCTGTCCTGCGGCTGCTCCCAGCCTGTCCTGCGGCTGCTCCCAGCCTGTCCTGCGGCTGCTCCCAGCCTGTCCTGCGGCTGCTCCCCAGCCTGTCCTGCGGCTGCTCCTCAGCCTGTCCTGCGGCTGCTCCCAGCCTGTCCTGCGGCTGCTCCCCAGCCTGTCCTGCGGCTGCTCCCCAGCCTGTCCTGCGGCTGCTCCCCAGCCTGTCCTGCG
Source organism: Procambarus clarkii (assembly GCF_020424385.1). NCBI lineage: Eukaryota > Metazoa > Arthropoda > Malacostraca > Decapoda > Cambaridae > Procambarus > Procambarus clarkii. The sequence continues at coordinate 33,511 of NW_025552437.1, forward strand.
ACTGCTCCCCAGCCTGTCCTGCGGCTGCTCCCCCAGCCTGTCCTGCGACTGCTCCCCAGCCTGTCCTGCGGCTGCTTCTCAGCCTGTCCTGCGGCTGCTCCCCAGCCTGTCCTGCGGCTGCTCCCCAGCCTGTCCTGCGGCTGCTCCCCAGCCTGTCCTGCGGCTGCTCCCCAGCCTGTCCTGCGGCTGCTCCCCAGCCTGTCCTGCGGCTGCTCCCCAGCCTGTCCTGCGGCTGCTCCCCAGCCTGTCCTGCGGCTGCTCCCCAGCCTGTCCTGCGGCTGCTCCCCAGCCTGTCCTGCGGCTGCTCCCCAGCCTGTCTTGCGACTGCTCCCAGCCTGTCCTGCGGCAGCTCCTGCAGGCGTCTTCGAGTACAATATGAGGTCCAGGCCTCGTTCCTCCCCATCTCCCTCCTCCCCATCTCCCTCCTCCCCATCTCCCTCCCACGTCCTGTACATGCCATTCTGTTACAAGTATTTAGTCCATATACTCCCCGAAGATTGTTAACAAATCTCAAGACGTTGTTTTGTGTGAGCGCCACAAATTTGAAGTGTTTTGGAGCAGACGAGAAGACAACGGAGTGTTTAAGTGTCCAATTACGTGCACAACTTGCCGCGGGCCGCTGTCCTGCTCCCGCCACGACGGTCCGTCAACCCAGGAAACACAGACCGAAACTGTCTCTATATTCCGCTTGTTACAACTTGTAATAAAGTTGTTACATCTTGGCTTAACGTGTTTATGACGTATTAGAACGTTGTTACAACTTGCTATATTGGTTGTTATAACTGGTTAGGAGGTGTTAAAACTTGTTCGAACGTTGTAACAACGTCGTAGTTTCGGTGTGTGTTTGGCGGGAAGCAGGCGTCCGCCCAGGAAATACTTTGTTCTATACTGTTGGAAACAATTCAGTAATTTATTTCCAAAGTGATCTGATAAATATTGGTTTTGTCGGCTTCAGATGAACCAATAGGGTAAACCAGGAAATAATTGAATAGCGAGATGTATTTTCATGGATGTGTTTTGCTTAATGTATTTTCCTGAACGAATGCCGGAGAGGCGTGTCTGAACATTTTTGGTATATTACGGGAGCCTGACGCGCTTATTTCTTCTTTCTTGCGGATCTGAAAAACGCCTCTCCCGTCTCTCTGTTCCATAAAGGACCAGGAAACGCCTTCCGTGTGGTGCTGCTAAACTGACATCAATTTCTTAAGCATTTCAAGCGTAACTATACAACTACCACCTCCTTGTATCAGGTCAAGGGTATAGTTGATACAAATAGTACACACACACACACACACACACACACACACACACACACACACACACACGAACTCATCTACTTCTACCAAAACGATTGAAAATACAAGTTGGTTTGTCGGTATGGAAATTGGTCTTTGTCGCCTCTCTCGATCCGTCTCTCCCATTGTGGGAATGTCTGCGTGTGTCAGAGTATGCTCGTGTCTGTGACGGGACGTGTCCCCGTCTGTCCCCCCTCCAGGACATAGCTCCCGGCCCCTGTCCCTGACACTGCCCTTTGTAACCCTGCTGAATATGTATTTATGATAACCATCCTTGGCAATGCCGCGCCACAAATTAGATAACACGCTATGTTTTCTTTGGATTCTAACGTGGGAGGGGGGGGGGGGTTGGTTGAATAGTTGGGGGGGTGCATAGTGGGGGGGGGTTGTTCTCCTTGGGGAACCTCCCCTAACCTCCACTAGCCCACTGGGAACCTCCCCTAACCTCCACTAGCCCACTGGGAACCTCCCCTAACCTCCCCTAGCCCGCTGGGAACCTCCCCTAACCTTTCCTAGCCCGTCACCCCTGCCTCGCCACTGTGGTAGGGGCTGACGTCACCCCTGCCTCGCCACTGTGGCAGGGAGTGACGTCACCCCTGCTTCGCCACTGTGGCAGGGGCTGACGTCACCCCTGCTTCGCCACTGTGTCAGGGGCTGACGTCACCCCCTGCCTCGCCACTGTGGCAGGGAGTGACGTCACCCCTGCTTCGCCACTGTGGCAGGGAGTGACGTCACCCCTGCTTCGCCACTGTGGCAGGGGCTGACGTCACCCCCTGCCTCGTCACTGTGGCAGGGGAAGACGTCAATCTGACGTCTTGTTTGGAAGGTTCTTCTGACGCAACAACCCATTCTTCTCGCATCTGTGACACCAACTTGTGTGTGTTCTATACAAAAGTAAAGTCTTCCGACATGATATAACTCCTAAATCTTTTACATTGCTTTTTCTTTCCATAGTCTCGTTTATATGTGGTTCCTGCTTTGTTGTATTCGTTTTTCCATAGCACAGCAACTGGAATTTATCCTCAATCATGTTATTTTCTGTTGCCCATTGAAAGACTTGATTAACGTTTGGAGGTTAGACTTGATTAACGTTTGGAGGTTAGACTTGATTAACGTTTGGAGGTTAGACTTGATTAACGTTTGGAGGTTAGACTTGATTAACGTTTGGAGGTTAGACTTGATTAACGTTTGGAGGTTAGACTTGATTAACGTTTGAAGGTTAGACTTGATTAACGTTTGGAAGTTAGACTTGATTAACGTTTGAAGGTTAGACTTGATTTACGTTTGGAGGTTAGACTTGATTTACGTTTGGAGGTTAGACTTGATTTACGTTTGGAGGTTAGACTTGATTTACGTTTGGAGGTTAGACTTTATTAACGTTTGGAGGTTAGACTTTATTAACGTTTGGAGGTTAGACTTGATTAACGTTTGGAGGTTAGACTTGATTAACGTTTGGAGGTTAGACTTGATTAACGTTTGGACGTTAGACTTGATTAACGTTTGGAGGTTAGACTTGATTTACGTTTGGAGGTTAGACTTGATTTACGTTTGGAGGTTAGACTTGATTTACGTTTGGAGGTTAGACTTGATTAACGTTTGGAGGTTAGACTTTATTAACGTTTGGAGGTTAGACTTTATTAACGTTTGGAGGTTAGACTTTATTAACGTTTGGAGGTTAGACTTGATTAACGTTTGGAGGTTAGACTTGATTAACGTTTGGAGGTTAGACTTGATTAACGTTTGGAGGTTAGACTTTATTAACGTTTGGAGGTTAGACTTGATTAACGTTTGGAGGTTAGACTTGATTAACGTTTGGAGGTTAGACTTTATTAACGTTTGGAGGTTAGACTTGATTAACGTTTGGAGGTTAGACTTGATTAACGTATTAGACTGGAGGTTTGTTGTGTCATCTGCAAATGATGACAGTACTGTGGTTTGAATCCTTGTCTATGTCATGAGGACGGGAAAAAGTACCATAGCAAGCACGGTACTTTCAGGAACTGAGCTTTACACGGTGGATCATTCAGATATTACCTTGTTGACTATTACACTCTGCGTTCTGCACGTTAGGTAGTTCAAGATCCACCTCCCTACTGTGCCAGTTATTCCTCTTGGCCACATTTTCTGTGCAATAACACCATGGTCACAGTTGTCGAAAGTTTTTGCATATATATATATATATATATATATATATATATATATATATATATATATATATATATATATATATATATATATATATATATCACTTACTGCAGATAACTTACACCAGGAGAATTGAGCACCAGATATCCTAAGATTGTCCCTTATACTCCCTCGGTAATGAGCCTCAGCGCTCCACATATTTCCTGCTCAATATATGTATATATATAAAGTAAATATACACCCATTAAACATTTACTTTGCCACGTGTGTACATGCCGCCGCCCTTACATGTGCACACACTACAGGAACAGTCATAAAACTTGCATGGAGTAGGCTTGCTGCGGCTTTATGTAAACACAGTTTAGCTTTCATGATGGCTATTGTTATATTCTGTGTGTGGGGGAGGGTGTGTGGGTGATGGGGGGGGGGGGGGGTGATGGGAGGGTGGTGGGTGATGGGGGGGGGTGGGTGATGGGAGGGTGGTAGGTGATGGGAGAGTGGTAGGTGATGGGAGGGTGGTGGGTGATGAATCATATATCAAGACTGATAAGGTCTAGCGATATATATTTAAACTGATACTCATAGCAATTGTATTATACATTACTACTTCATACATTAACCGTATTATCCACAATTTTGTGTAACAAAATTGCATATGGAGTGGCCTTAGTGACGGCATTGTATAAGAGAGAGGAAAGACATTTACTTATACGTAAACATTCCATACATAACTTGCATCATAACAACTGCTGGCATAGAGAGTTGGAAACGCATTACTCGATCTTCCTAATGCGATCAAACCCGCTGTAGTTTGTTATGGTGTTGTTAGAGTCTGCGCCGCGGGCCTGGGGCGCCTGCTCTCAGTCCTGGAGGAATCCACCACGACTCAGGACCAGGAGGAAGTCAAACTCAGGACTGAAGCTGCGGAGGAAGTCAAACTCAGGACTGAAGCTGCGGAGGAAGTCAAACTCAGGACTGAAGCTACGGAGGAAGTCAAACTCAGGACTGAAGCTACGGAGGAAGTCAAACTCAGGACTGAAGCTACGGAGGAAGTCAAACTCAGGACTGAAGCTACGGAGGAAGTCAAACTCAGGACTGAAGCTACGGAGGAACGGCAAACAAGGACTCAAGACACGGAGGAAGTCAAACTCAGGACTGAAGCTACGGAGGAAGTTAAACCAGGACTCAAGACAAGGAGGAAGTCAAACTCTGGACTCAAGATACGGAGGAAGTGCAAACCAGGACTCAGGACGAGGAAGAAGTCAAACCAGGACTCAAGGTAAGGAGGAAGTCAAACCAGGACTCAAGACGAGGAGGAAGTCAAACCCAGTACTCAAGACGAGGAGGAAGTTAAACCAGGACTCAAGACGAGGAGGAAGTCAAACCAGGACTCAAGACATGGAGGAAGTCAAACCCAGTACTCAAGACGAGGAGGAAGTCAAACCAGGACTCAAGACGAGGAAAAAACCAGGACTCATTAAGCCACATGAGGAAGTCAAGGCTGGGATGAGAAGGCTGCCAGGCGGGGTGTGGAAGTCCCCAGCAGCAGCGATAACAAGACCAGACACAGGTCATCTTCAGGTTATCTTCAGATGATTTCGGGACTTAGTGTCCCTGCGGCCCGGTCCTCGACCAGGCCTCCACCCCCAGGAAGCAGCCCGTGACAGCTGACTAACACCCAGGTACCTATTTTACTGCTAGGTAACAGGGGCATCAGGGTGAAAGAAACTCTGCCCATTGTTTCTCGTCGGCGCCTGGGATCGAACCCGAGCCCACAGGATCACGCGTCCAGTGTTCTGTCCGCTCAGCCACCGGCTTAGGACAGGTACAGATCTCCTCTGCCAAATTTATACTTCTCGGGGAAACTCCTACTAATTTTCCGCTCTAAGAAAATTCCGCCCTAGGAAAATTCCGCCCTGTCCCCGCCACAGTTCTTGTGTCCGAGGTGTTTTTCACTTTATTCCCCCACAATTTTCCCTATCGTGAGATATAATTTGGGTCGAATTGATTCTTTCCCGGCATAGTTCTGCCTGAGACTTTCCGGCTGTAATTTTCCTGCTCTTAAGACTTTCCAGCCGTAGTTTCTATTTCCTGTGACGTTCTCGTCATACTGTTCCAGCCCACAGACTTTCCCGCCACAGACTTGCTCAGCCTTGGAACTTCCCCGCCACAGACTTGAGCAGCCTTGGAACTTCCCCGCCACAGACTTGCTCAGCCTTGGAACTTCCCCGCCACAGACTTATTCAGCCTTGGCACTTCCCCGCCACAGACTTACTCAGCCTTGGAACTTCCCCGCCACAGGCTTACTCAGCCTTGGAACTTCCCCGCCACAGACTTGCTTAGCTTTAGAACTTCCCCGCCACAGACTTACTCAGCCTTGGAACTTCCCCGCCACAGACTTGCTCAGCCTTGGAACTTCCCCACCACAGACTAGCTCAGCCTTGGAACTTCCCCGCCACAGACTTACTCAGCCTTGGAACTTCCCCGCCACAGACTTACTCAGCCTTGGAACTTCCCCGCCACAGACTTGCTTAGCTTTAGAACTTCCCCGCCACAGACTTGCTCAGCCTTGGAACTTCCCCGCCACAGACTTGCTCAGCCTTGGAACTTCCCCACCACAGACTAGCTCAGCCTTGGAACTTCCCCGCCACAGACTTGCTCAGCCTTGGAACTTCCCCGCCACAGACTTACTCAGCCTTGGAACTTCCCCGCCACAGGCTTGCTCAGCCTTGGAACTTCCCCGCCACAGACTTACTCAGCCTTGGCACTTCCCCGCCACAGACTTGCTCAGCCTTGGCACTTCCCCGCCACAGACTTGCTCAGCCTTGAAACTTCCCCGCCACAGACTTGCTCAGCTTTAGAACTTCCCCGCCACAGACTTGCTCAGCCTTGGAACTTCCCCGCCACAGACTTACTCAGCCTTGGCACTTCCCCGCCACAGACTTGCTCAGCCTTGGCACTTCCCCGCCACAGACTTGCTCAGCCTTGAAACTTCCCCGCCACAGACTTGCTCAGCCTTGGCACTTCCCCGCCACAGACTTACTCAGCCTTGGAACTTCCCCGCCACAGACTTGCTCAGCCTTGGCACTTCCCCGCCACAGACTTGCTCAGCCTTGAAACTTCCCCGCCACAGACTTGCTCAGCTTTAGAACTTCCCCGCCACAGACTTGCTCAGCCTTGGAACTTCCCCGCCACAGACTTACTCAGCCTTGGCACTTCCCCGCCACAGACTTGCTCAGCCTTGGCACTTCCCCGCCACAGACTTGCTCAGCCTTGAAACTTCCCCGCCACAGACTTGCTCAGCCTTGGCACTTCCCCGCCACAGACTTACTCAGCCTTGGCACTTCCCCGCCACAGACTTACTCAGCCTTGGCACTTCCCCGCCACAGACTTACTCAGCCTTGGAACTTCCCCGCCACAAGACACCGGCCACCCATCGTCACCCATAAAGGCGTCCCGGTAACAATTATTTCATATACCTCACTGCATTTGTTCTCACCCCAATTCCCCCCCACCATAATTTTCCCTGCCATATTTTCCCCTCCATGAAGCTTTCCCGACACAATTTTCCCGTTGTTTGGCTTTCCGGCAATATTTCCCTGCCACGGGACCTCCGCAACACATCTCTTATGATGTAAGGGTTTCTACTGCGCTTCTTTTTTATTGCTTGTTCTTTACTACCACAAATTTTCTCCATTAAACTTCTTTCGTTACAGTTCCACATTTGTGAAGTTTTCTGTGATATTTGTTCTTACAGTAAGACTTTCCCCCCCCCACAGTTTGTTCCTACAGTAAGACTTGCCCCCTCACAGTTTGTTCTTACAGTAAGACTTTTTCCTCACAGTTTGTTCTTACAGTAAGACTTTTTCCTCACAGTTTGTTCTTGCAGTAAGACTTTCCCCTCACAGTTTGTTCTTACAGTAAGACTTTCCCCCTCACAGTTTGTTCTTACAGTAAGACTTTCCCCTCACAGTTTGTTCTTACAGTAAGACTTTTTCCTCACAGTTTGTTCTTACACTAAGACTTTCCCCCCCCCACAGTTTGTTCCTACAGTAAGACTTTCCCCCTCACAGTTTGTTCTTACAGTAAGACTTTCCCCCTCACAGTTTGTTCTTACAGTAAGACTTTCCCCCTCACAGTTTGTTCTTACAGTAAGACTTTTTCCTCACAGTTTGTTCTTGCAGTAAGACTTTTTCCTCACAGTTTGTTCTTACAGTAAGACTTTCCCCCCTCACAGTTTGTTCTTGCAGTAAGACTTTCCCCCTCACAGTTTGTTCTTACAGTAAGACTTTCTCCCCACAGTTTGTTCTTGCAGTAAGACTTTCCCCTCACAGTTTTTCACCATAAAACTTTCTTCCACAATTTTTCAGACTTTCTCGCGACGATTGTTTCCATGTAAAGATTCCTACTAAGCAAATTTCCCGTACGATTTCTAGTTACAGGGCTTCGTACATTTAAGACTTACAGTCAAATAGCGGCACTGGGTAAGACTTCCCTCCAAATGGCTCTACTTGAGACTTTCATCCATCGGAGTTCTCTGCTACAAGAAATTTCCGATCACAATATTTTGTTAGTGAAAGGCTCAGGCTCCCTCTCTCTCTCTCTCTCTCTCTCTCTCTCTCTCTCTCTCTCTCTCTCTCTCTCTCTCTCTCTCTCCTCTCTCTCTCTCTCTCTCTCTCTCTCTCTCTCCTCTCTCTCTCTCCTCCCTCTCTCTCTCTCTCTCTCTCTCTCTCTCTCTCTCTCTCTCTCTCTCTCTCTCTCTCTCTCTCTCTCTCTCTCTCTCTCTCTCTCTCTCTCTCCTCTCTCTCTCTCTCTCTCTCTCTCTCTCCTCTCTCTCTCTCTCTCTCTCTCTCTCTCTCTCTCTCTCTCTCTCTCTCTCTCTCTCTCTCTCTCTCTCTCTCTCTCTCTCTCTCTCTCTCTCTCTCTCTCTCTCTTCAGCATGAACGCTGATGCATCACCGACTAATCTCAGTATCTAGTGGACCATTTTTTGATAAGCAGATCATGGTATTCTCGTCCTGGTAATCACTAACTCCTTCAAATCCCCACACTGCTCTCTTATTATTATTATTATTATTATTATTATTATTATTATTATTATTATGTTGGTTTGTTTCACAAGTCACTAATGTTACGGAAATTAGGCTGTTTTTATTATTTATTGGTACACCTGGGCTGGTGCTGTTAATTATTCACTCCACAAATTGGGGGATTTGTGAAGTGTTTGTGTGTGCGCTGGTCACCAGCATTATATATATATATATATATATATATATATATATATATATATATATATATATATATATATATATATATATCCAGCTATATATATCCAATATATATATAGCGATACTTTCTTTTAACTGCCTTTGTGTGTGCAAAAAAAGATCTTCCAGGCAGTCAACTGTGGTCATCTATTGCTGTTATTTTTACTATTATTGGTAGAAAATGAGAGAGGAAAATTGAAGAATAAACCGTAGAGGATAAGAGAACCAAAAATGACGATAGAGATTAAGAAAGCGAAAATAATATTTGATGACATTTCGTACACAACACTGAGGCTGAAGAATATGAAGAGGCAAAGGGAGGAGACGAGACGTCTGGAGAACAGACCCCCACGATGGGTGTGTGAAGGGTGTGTGAGAGCTGTGAAGGGTGTGTGAGAGCTGTGAAGGGTGTGTGAGAACTGTGAAGGGTGTGTGAGAGCTGTGAAGGGTGTGTGAGAGCTGTGAAGGGTGTGTGAGAGCTGTGAAGGGTGTGTGAGAGCTGTGAAGGGTGTGTGAGAACTGTGAAGGGTGTGTGAGAGCTGTGAAGGGTGTGTGAGAGCTGTGAAGGGTGTGTGAGAGCTGTGAAGGGTGTGTGAGAGCTGTGAAGGGTGTGTGAGAGCTGTGAAGGGTGTGTGAGAGCTGTGAAGGGTGTGTGTGAGAGCTGTGAAGGGTGGTGTGTGAGAGCTGTGAAGGGTGTGTGAGAGCTGTGAAGGGTGTGAGAGCTGTGAAGGGTGTGTGAGAGCTGTGAAGGGTGTGTGAGAGCTGTGAAGGGTGTGTGAGAGCTGTGACGGGTGTGTGAGAGCTGTGAAGAGTGTGTGAGAACTGTGAAGGGTGTGTGAGAGCTGTGACGGGTGTGTGAGAGCTGTGAAGGGTGTGTGAGAGGTGTGAAGGGTGTGTGTGAGAGCTGTGACCGGTGTGTGAGAGGTAAATATGAGAGGGAAAATAGTTCATAGACTATAACTGCATATTCTGTGTTGATTATTTCCTTGTTTAGGGCTTCTATCCCTCTGACTCGAAGCACTAAACTAGAAAATAATCAACACGGAATATGCAGCAGTCATTGCCAATGAAACATGTCAAAAGGAAAACCTGCTGCCTGTATCCACCTATATATATATATATATATATATATATATATATATATATATATATATATATATATATATACACTGGTGGGAACTAGGGGAGTGTCGGTAGTTACTGACTCTTCCCAGGATGCATCTCCAGGTGAGTTACTGCTAGGTGAATAGAGGCATTAGGTGACAGAAACGTTCCAAACCTTTCTGTCCCGCCCGGGACTCGAACCATGGATTCCCGATTGTAAGTCAATAACAGGATAAGTAATACTAAACGTGAAGAGCGTACAGAAAAGACGCAACGGACCGAAGGAGGAAGAGAAAGCAGGACAAGAAGTAGGCGGAGGAGGAGCAGGAGGAGGAGGAGCAGGAGGAGGTGGAGCAGGAGGAGCAGGAGGAGGAGGAGCAGGAGGAGGAGGAGCAGGAGGAGGAGGAGCAGGAGGAGGAGGAGCAGGAGGAGGAGGTGGAGCAGGAGGAGAAGGAGGAGGAGCAGGAGGAGGAAGAGGCGAAGGAGGAGGAGCAGGAGCAGGAGCAGGAAGAGCAGGAGGAGAAGGAAGAGCAGGAGGAGGAGGAGCAGGAGGAGTAGCAGGAGCAGGACAAGGAGCAAGAGGAGGAGCAGGAGGAGCAGCAGCAGGCGGAGGAGGAGGAGCAGGAGGAGGAGCAGGAGCAGGAGCAGGAGGAGCAGGAGCAGGAGGAGGAGGCTCAGACAGAATGTGACAAGACAACAATCACCGACAAACGAGACAAACGCAGAGTGTCAAAAGTGGCCGGGATTTAACGAAGGAGGGGGAGATGGGAGAGAGGGAAATAGAGAGGGGGAGATGGAAGAGAGGGTAGATAATTGTAAGGGAAGATTGGCGATAGGCGAGGTGGGACTTGTGGAAGAGGGGCTGAAACAGAACTAGGGAAGGGAAAAAGAGAAAGAGAGAATGTAGGAGAGAAGCCGCAAAGAAGTGTGACGAAATGGGAAAGAGCTCCGAAAATCAGATTGTAATGAGTGGAGAATGGAAAAGGAAGATGGAAGAGGTAAAATATAGGACAAAGAATGAGAGATGATTAAAAGAGAGAAATTTGGACTGAAGATGTAGAGAAGGGCAGAAAGAAGGACAAGGAAAGAAGATAGGCTTCAAGTGTGGTCTTGACGGAAGAGGGGAAGGAGGGGGAGGAGGAGAAGAGATAAGAGCGATGTCAGATGTGTGAGAGAATGGTAAGAAGTGAGATCAAAAGTAAGGCGAGGAGAGGAAAGAACGAAGAGGAAATGTAAGATGGGAAACAAGAAAGCGGAAATGAAGTGTAATCAGTGAGTAAGGGGAGAAAACAATGAAGAGAAAGATAGTTATAACACTCAAGTTGCCAGAGGGGAGATGAGGGAGGCAGGGAGGGAGGGAAGGAAGCAAGGAAGAATGGAAGTTGGGAGAAAGGAAAGCAGAGGAAGGGTGATACATGCGTGCCAGGCTCATATGGACTGCGTCTCTCTCTCCCTCTCCCTCCTACCATGAACGTGCCCTAACCATCATCATCATCATCCCTACCATGATCGTTACCATCACCCCAACAACAGAACGACAGGACATAATTGGAAACTTTAAACACAGACATCAGAACTCCCCCTTTTAGTCTAAGAGTGGTAAACAAGTGGGACTACATGTGGAAGCTGTCAAGACCAACTCGATACACAATATTAAAAGTAAATATGATCCGAACAACACGGAAAGTGACTCACGGCATTGAACTAATGATGGTCAAAAGGCGGGGCTAAGAGCAGATGCTCTACCCTACAAGCACAAGTAGGTGAGTACACACACACACACACACACACACACACACACACACACACACACACACACACACACACACACACACACACACACACACACACACACACACACACGTCAAGCACAAGACGAAGCTGGAAAAAATCCAAAGGTATGCCACTAGACTAGTCCCAGAACTAAGAGGCATGAGTTACGAGGAAAGGCTGCGGGAAATGCACCTTACGACACTGGAAGACAGAAGAGTAAGGGGAGACATGATCACAACCTACAAAATCCTCAGAGGAATCGACCGGGTAAACAAGGATAAACTATTCAACACTGGTGGGACGCGAACAAGGGGACACAGGTGGAAACTGAGTACCCACATGAGCCACAGAGACGTTAGAAGGAACTTTTTCAGTGTCAGAGTAGTTAACGGATGGAATGCATTAGGCAGTGATGTGGTGGAGGCTGACTCCATACACAGTTTCAAATGTTTATATGATAGAGCCCAGTAGGCTCAGGAACCTGTACACCAGTTGATTGACAGTTGAGAGGCGGAGCCAAAGAGCCAAAGCTCAACCCCCGCAAGCACAAATTGGTGAGTATTAGGCGAGTACTAACCCACTATGGTCAGTTTAACCCGTGGTTCTGCTTGATACTTTACTGTGTTGATCATAACGGAGTAGCATTAGTGTTAACGTTAGTCTCATACCAAGTTACTCTACAACTTTTGGGGTAATAAGTTTTATATTCAGATTTATATAAGTAATTTTATTACTGCTTAGATACAGATTTTTAATTACGAGACATTTTCTTTGCTTATTACTGTGTTTTGGTTGTCATATAAATATATTCTTAATAATAATAATAATTCATTATACATTATACTGCAATGATAATATTATTATAATTATTATAATGTTATCATAAATTAAATGGAATGGAAACACAATAAAAGAACAGACAACGGTTGTTTTTAAGAATAAGGCGCTTCTTATACAGTGCTTAAGATTCTTAGACTCACGTTTGGCAAGAATACGTAAAATGGGCAAGATAAAGAGTGAGAGTGAGACATTTTCACTCGCCTCGCTCAAGAAACTGTTAATCCCTTTACAGGTAATAAAATTTGATCGTTATACTTTCAAATATCGGAGGAGCTACCATAAAGGCCGGCAAAAGGAAGAGGAAGAACGAGAGGAAAAAGAGCAGGAGGAGAGAGAGAGAGAGAGAGAGAGAGAGAGAGAGAGAGAGAGAGGAGGGCAAGCAGGAGCCACAAACCGCTGGACGTGACAGTTTTGTGAAACACTGCAAGATGTTTAACTCCTTTCTTCTTGGCTATCTACAACTCAATCACAAAAGGCTTTCCATTCACTCTATCTCGCTCACAAAAGGCTGTTCCTTGACTACATCTCGCTCACAAAAGGCTGTTCTTTGACTACATCTCGCTCACAAAAGGCTGTTCTTTGACTACATCTCGCTCACAAAAGGCTGTTCTTTGACTACATCTCGCTCACAAAAGGCTGTTCCTTGACTACATCTCGCTCACAAAAGGCTGTTCCTAGACTACATCTCGCTCACAAAAGGCTGTTCCTTGACTACATCTCGCTCACAAAAGGCTGTTCCTTGCCTACATCTCGCTCACAAAAGGCTGTTCCTTGCCTACATCTCGCTCACAAAAGGCTGTTCCTTCACTACATCTCGCTCACAAAAGGCTGTTCCTAGACTACATCTCGCTCACAAAAGGCTGTTCCTTGACTACATCTCGCTCACAAAAGGCTGTTCCTTGCCTACATCTCGCTCACAAAAGGCTGTTCCTTGCCTACATCTCGCTCACAAAAGGCTGTTCCTTCACTACATCTCGCTCACAAAAGGCTGTTCCTAGACTACATCTCGCTCACAAAAGGCTGTTCCTTGACTACATCTCGCTCACAAAAGGCTGTTCCTTGCCTACATCTCGCTCACAAAAGGCTGTTCCTTGCCTACATCTCGCTCACAAAAGGCTGTTCCTTCACTACATCTCGCTCACAAAAGGCTGTTCCTAGACTACATCTCGCTCACAAAAGGCTGTTCCTTGACTACATCTCGCTCACAAAAGGCTGTTCCTTGCCTACATCTCGCTCACAAAAGGCTGTTCCTAGACTACATCTCGCTCACAAAAGGCTGTTCCTAGACTACATCTCGCTCACAAAAGGCTGTTCCTAGACTACATCTCGCTCACAAAAGGCTGTTCCTTGACTACATCTCGCTCACAAAAGGCTGTTCCTTGCCTACATCTCGCTCACAAAAGGCTGTTCCTTCACTACATCTCGCTCACAAAAGGCTGTTCCTAGACTACATCTCGCTCACAAAAGGCTGTTCCTAGACTACATCTCGCTCACAAAAGGCTGTTCCTAGACTACATCTCGCTCACAAAAGGCTGTTCCTTGCCTACATCTCGCTCACAAAAGGCTGTTCCCTCACCGTTCAACAACTGTTCCTCAAGAAAGGGACTGGCAGAGGTTTACCTGGTTGATACCTGGTTGATGGGGTTCGTTCAACAACTCGACTTGTGAGAAAGCTCGTTGAACACCAGACAATAATCTATCCAAGAAAGGGACAAGGAGAGTGTTTACAGCAGAACAAAACTTAAATAATTACAAGAGCATCTTTTACCCTCATAACAAATTTCCCTTTAAGCTATCCCTGAAATAAAGAACTATTAGTTGTAAATATTACTTGGATAAAGGAAAAGTAGAAAATAAAGAAATTGTAGATCCAAAACAATCAGGAAGAATGCTCTCCACCGCGGGAAGAAACTATGACTCAAAGGTAAAAGGAAGACTAGACGGTCTGGACGTACAGTCGCAACAGAAGAAAATAGGTAGAAGGGAAAGGTGGCCACATCACTGGAGGGTGAAGGTCGAGGTGGCCAGCCTTAACAGCTCGTTGGTGAGCCAAGATAGGGTGAGAGCGTCGACTCCTACGGCCCGTGGTGTCCACCCGGGCGTGGGGGGGCTGTGCCGGGCGTGGGGGGCTGTTCCGGGCGTGGGGGGCTGTGCCGGGCGTGGGGGGCTGTTCCGGGCGTGGGGGGCTGTGCGCTCTGCCGTGGGGGGCTGTTCCGGGCGTGGGGGGCTGTTCCGAGCGTGGGGGGCTGCTGTGCCGGGCGGGGGGGGCTGTGCCGGGCGTGGGGGTGCTGTGCCGGGCGTGGGGGGGCTGTGCCGGGCGTGGGGGGCTGTGCCGGGCGTGGGGGGGGGCTGTTCCGAGCGTGGGGGGCTGCTGTGCCGGGCGTGGGGGGCTGTGCCGGGCGTGGGGGGCTGTGCCGGGCGTGGAGGGCTGTGCCGGGCGTGGGGCTGAGTTTAGGGCGCGTGTGAGTGCGTTTAAATGTGTCTGGAAGCGACTAGGAGCGAGCAGGCGGGCGCTGAAGTGGGTCTTGGTGTGCTCGAGGGAATGTGGAAGTGTTCTGAAAGCGTCTGGAGGTGCTTGGAGGAAGTTAGGTGCGTTCAAGCGCTTATTTTATTGGAATTTAAAGGTTGTGTGGTGTGTGTCGCCGCCTTAAGACCCCAGTATGCGGAGCCACTCTATCCATAGTTTCCTAGGATTTTGTGGTGTCCTGCTGCTGTGGACTGTGCTGGCCTCCACCACCACCTGCTCCAGTTCTTGTAAGTGTTCACGACTCTCACACTGAACATTTATTTCCTTATATCTCAAGCTCATCTGGCTGGCCAGGTTGCCCCTGGACATAGAGCGTTGGTTTCTCTTTACCTTAACATTCGTTATGAGTCTACTTTATGTCTATTGTTTCTTTTACATTAAAATAATTTCAGATCTGGATGTTCATGTGTACTGTATGTACATCACTGTACACTGTACACACCATATACTTGTGTTGTGTATAGTGTGGACTCACTATGATTCACACAAAGATAACAGTGCGTGTCCGAGCTCCATTCCCCGACACTCTCTACTCAACTTATCGCCACCTTTGCCCTTTACCCAGTCTCATAATTTTACACTCGCTGAGACATTAGTCTAACTACTAACTACAGTAGTTAGACATTTGTCTAACTACTCCTGTTGCTTGTTTCGATCGCTCTGCAGTATTGTGGTTTTCTACAGTCCTTAGGGACATAATTTCTTGAAGTGTAGTTAAGTCCACTCAGACTCATGTTGTTCTATGTCAGCTGAGTTGACCAGACCACACACTAGAAGGTGAAGGGACGACGACGTTTTGGTCCGTCCTGGACCATTCTCAAGTCGATTGTGATTCTCAAGACAATCGAGTTGAGTATGGTCCACGACGGACCGAAACGTCGTCGTCCCTTCACCTTCTAGTGTGTGGTCTGGTCAACTTACTTTAGCCCCGTTATTGTGACTCATCGCCTGCATATGTCAGCTGGTTCCCTGCTGTTCTTAAAGGCTTATGACTGTGAGGCTTATTTTATTATGGCTGTCGTGATTTTTGTCGTTTATTGCGATACATAATCTGAGCTGTGTCTTGTTCGGCGCTTGATACTACTGTGAGGATTCTTTTGATTTGTCTGTGCTTAGGTTAGATCTCCTGTCAACCATAGCTTTGTCTTTCTTGTCCACCCCCTCCCTGTCTTCCTCGTCCCCCCCTCCCTGTCTGTCTCGTCCCCCCTCCCTGTCTGTCTCGTCCCCCCTCCCTGTCTGTCTCGTCCCCCCTCCCTGTCTGTCTCGTCCCCCCTCCCTGTCTGTCTCGTCCCCCCTCCCTGTCTGTCTCGTCCCCCCTCCCTGTCTGTCTCGTCCCCCCTCCCTGTCTGTCTCGTCCCCCCTCCCTGTCTTCCTGGTGCCCCTCCTCCCTGTCTTCCTCGCCACCTGCCGTCTCACAGGACCACCTGCCGTCTCACAGGACCACCTGCCGTCTCACAGGACCACCTGCCGTCTCACAGGACCACCTGTCGTCTCACAGGACCACCTGCCGTCTCACAGGACCACCTGTCGTCTCACAGGACCACCTGCCGTCTCACAGGACCACCTGTCGTCTCACAGGACCACCTGCCGTCTCACAGGACCACCTGCCGTCTCACGGGACCACCTGCCGTCTCACAGGACCACCTGTCGTCTCACAGGACCACCTGCCGTCTCACAGGACCACCTGTCGTCTCACAGGACCACCTGTCGTCTCACAGGACCACCTGCCGTCTCACAGGACCACCTGTCGTCTCACAGGACCACCTGTCGTCTCACAGGACCACCTGCCGTCTCACAGGACCACCTGCCGTCTCACAGGACCACCTCCCGTCTCACAGGACCACCTGTCGTCTCACAGGACCACCTGTCGTCTCACAGGACCACCTTCCGTCTCACGGGACCACCTGCCGTCTCACAGGACCACCTGTCGTCTCACAGGACCACCTGTCGTCTCACAGGACCACCTGCCGTCTCACAGGACCACCTGTCGTCTCACAGGACCACCTGTCGTCTCTTCCGTCTCACAGGACCACCTGTCGTCTCACAGGACCACCTGCCCTGCCGTCTCACGGGACCACCTGCCGTCTCACAGGACCACCTGCCGTCTCACAGGACCACCTGTCGTCTCACAGGACCACCTGTCGTCTCACAGGACCACCTGTCGTCTCACAGGACCACCTGTCGTCTCACAGGACCACCTGCCGTCTCACAGGACCACCTGTCGTCTCACAGGACCACCTGCCGTCTCACAGGACCACCTGCCGTCTCACAGGACCACCTGCCGTCTCACAGGACCACCTGCCGTCTCACAGGACCACCTGCCGTCTCACAGGACCACCTGCCGTCTCACAGGATGAAGAAACGTTCTTAAAAGGAGGAAAAGAGAGAGAGAGAGAAAAAAAAGAGAAGATTAACATTCAAAAGAAAATGAAAGAAATGTAAAGAACCAAAGAAGAGAAATAATAGCAATAAATTTAGAATTAGGAACAAACACGTTTTTTGTCGTATCTTTTGTCTGATGAGGAATGCGATGATGGTAACGGCAGATTGATGAGCACATATGGATTAAATACATTCTAGTGATGGTGATGAAAATGGTGATGGTGATGGTGACCGAAATTATGAATAGAAAGTTGATAGAAATATAGAAGCAGAGTACTCACTGCTAGTCACTAGGAGCTCTACGGAGCGCACATATTGACATGTCATTACACACAAAACAATGATTTTGCTGGCAGGGATAATACCATCCCTGCCGGTAATATACAGGTCATCAAACTCTATTATAACTTGTAAACATCGTTGTGACCCCCTTCCTCGTTGAGTCACAACAACGGGGGTGAAGATATGATGAACCAATCACGCACAACAAGATGAACAAACTACGATTTGGTGATTCGAAATTGTCGAATCATTTTGACCAATGATTCGTCCAGAACCTGGACCATTTTCAAGTGGTATGTGTCATATTTCCTCGGGTAAAGTTGGGAGTATGTTGTTGTGTGTATAAACATACGCTTGTATACACCCGTGCATACGAGATCGGTCTATACAAACTGATACTGTACACATTGTTACGATGTATATATTCCGTATTAAAATATATAGCCTTGTTGAAGCTGTCCATGCTAATTGGAATTCATATATTCACTACTAATATGGCTTTTGTACTATATGAATAATGATACATATATTTTAATGGGGGAGCGTTGTGTTGTTGTATGGTTTAGAATACATCAGGTGATCAGTAGTGGCAGTCGACAACACTGATGGAAGTGATTTGATCAAGAAATATGTTAGTGGTGGTTGTTGTTGGGGTGGTAGTTATTGGTGGTGATGGTGGTCGGTGGTGTGAGTGGGATTGTTAGTGATTGTTGTTGCTGCTGGTGGTGGTAGTAGAGTGAGAGAGAGAGAGAGAGAGAGAGAGAGAGAGAGAGAGAGAGAGAGAGAGAGAGAGAGAGAGAGAGAGAGAGAGAGAGAGAGAGAGAGAGAGAGAGAGAGAGAGAGGGAGA
This sequence comes from Procambarus clarkii, assembly GCF_020424385.1. Classification (NCBI taxonomy): domain Eukaryota; kingdom Metazoa; phylum Arthropoda; class Malacostraca; order Decapoda; family Cambaridae; genus Procambarus; species Procambarus clarkii. The sequence goes on from NW_025552437.1 coordinate 51,973, forward strand.
GAGAGAGAGAGAGGGAGAGACAAATTAAATTCCCCCAGCCTTTGCCAGATAATATTAAGTCAGTTTCAATATTCTCTCTGAGGGGTCTGCTGGACGTGGTTAAATATATTCACGCTGACTGCACAGTGTATGGCAGATGGCAACTATGGCATCTGATCAAAGGTGTGAAGGACGTTGACATGTGTGGCAGCCGGAGGCAGGCACACACACTTACACCAACCCTGCCAGATCCTCCAACCCTCCCAGATCCACCAACCATGTCGAGATTTGGATGGGAAACACCGGAGCTGTTATTAACTTGTTAAGTGTATTAATTAAGAGACATTGAGAGGCAGTAACTTGGCGGCGGTGGCGGCGGCGGCCTTGACTCTCCTGGCGATGAAAGAAAAGTTGCCTGATTACTTTGTTTACTTTTTATTGTTTTTGGCGGGAGAGTTGGGTCCTCTAGTGACGCTCCCAACACCTTCACTGGTGGGCGGGGACCACTCTGCCCCGCTGCTGCTACTGCTGCTGCTGCTGCCATTACTGCTGCTGCTGCTGCTGCCATTACTGCTGCTGCTGCTGCTGCTGCTGCCATTACTGCTGCTGCTGCTGCTGCCATTACTGCTGCTGCTGCTGCTGCTGCTGCCATTACTGCTGCTGCTGCTGCTGCCATTACTGCTGCTGCTGCTTCTGCTTCCATCATTGCTGCTGCTGCTGCCTTCACTGCTGCTGCTGATGCTGCCATTACTGCTGCTGCTGCTTCTGCTGCCATCACTGCTGCTGCTGCTGCTTCTGCTGCCATCACTGCTGCTGCTGCTGCTGCTTCTGCTGCCATCACTGCTGCTGCTGCTTCTGCTGCCATCACTGCTGCTGCTGCTGCTGCTGACATTACTGCTGCTGACTTTACTGCTGCTGATGCTGACATTACTGCTGCTGCTGCTGACTTTACTGCTGCTGATACTGACATTACTGCTGCTGACATTACTGCTGCTGTTGCTGCTGCTGCTGCTGACATTGCTGCTGCTGACATTACTGCTGCTGTTGCTGCTGCTGCTGACATTACTGCTGCTGCTGCTGATATTACTGCTGCTGCTGCTGACATTACTGCTGCTGCTGCTGACATTACTGCTGCTGCTGACATTACTGCTTCTGCTGTTGACATTACTGCTGCTGCTGCTGCCATCAATGATGCTGCTGCTGCTGACATTACTGCTGCTGCTGACATTACTGCTGCTGATGCTGATATTACTGCTGCTGCTGATGCTGACATTACTGCTTCTGCTGCTGACATTACTGCTGCTGCTGACATTACTGCTGCTGCTGCTGCTGACATTACTGCTGCTGCTACTGCTGCCATCAATGATGCTGCTGCTGCTGACATTACTGCTGCTGCTGACATTACTGCTGCTGATGCAGACATTACTGCTGCTGCTGATGCTGACATTACTGCTGCTGCTGCTGATATTACTGCTGCTGCTGATGCTGACATTACTGCTGTTGCTGATGCTGACATTACTGCTGCTGCTGCTGACATTACTGCTGTTGCTGATGCTGACATTACTGCTGCTGCTGACATTACTGCTGCTGCTGCTGATGCTGACTTTACTGCTGCTGATGCTGACATTACTGCTGCTGCTGCTGATGCTGACATTACTGCTGCTGCTGCTGCTGCTGACATTACTGCTGCTGCTGACATTACTGCTGCTGCTGCTGCTGACATTACTGCTGCTGCTGCTGACATTACTGCTGCTGCTGCTGACATTACTGCTGCTGCTGCTGACATTACTGCTGTTGCTGCTGCTGCTGCTGACATTACTGCTGTTGCTGCTGCTAACATTACTGCTGTTGCTGCTGCTGCTGCTGCTGCTGACATTACTGCTGCTGCTGCTGCTGACATTACTGCTGCTGCTGCTGACATTACTGCTGTTGCTGCTGCTGCTGCTGACATTACTGCTGTTGCTGCTGCTGCTGCTGACATTACTGCTGCTGCTGCTGCTAACATTACTGCTGCTGCTGCTGCTGCTGCTGCTGACATTACTGCTGCTGCTGCTGACATTACTGCTGCTGCTGCTGCTGCTGCTGACATTACTGCTGCTGCTGCTGACATTACTGCTGCTGCTGCTGACATTACTGCTGCTGCTGCTGCTGCTGCTGACATTACTGCTGCTGCTGCTGACATTACTGCTGCTGCTGCTGACATTACTGCTGCTGCTGCTGACATTACTGCTGTTGCTGCTGCTGCTGCTGACATTACTGCTGTTGCTGCTGCTAACATTACTGCTGTTGCTGCTGCTGCTGCTAACATTACTGCTGTTGCTGCTGATGATGCTGACATTACTGCTGTTGCTGCTGCTGCTGCTAACATTACTGCTGTTGCTGCTGATGATGCTGACATTACTGCTGCTGCTGCTGACATTACTGCTGCTACTGATGCTGACATTACTGCTGCTACTGATGCTGACATCACTGCTGCTGCTGCTGCCATCACTGCTGCTGCTGCCATCACTACTGATTATAGAGATTATGGGTGTAATGGTGATGGTAATAGAGCTTGTAGTTGTAACAGTGATGGTAATGGTGAAGACAATAAGAGATCATGGGCGTAATGGTGACGATAGTGGGGATTATGGGGGTAATGGTGAGTGTTGAAGGGATTATTGTAATGGTGATGGAGGCCAGAGATGGAGTCCCTTATAGTGTTGGTGGTGATGGTGATGTTGGCGAGCTGTACGTATGTAAACACACACACACACACTCACACACACACACACACACACACACACACACACACACACACACACACACACACACACACACACACACACACACACACACGCCACCACACACCACCACACACCACCACACGCCACCACACGCCACCACACACCACCACACACCACCACACACCACCACACGCCACCACACACCACCACACACCACCACACACCACCACACACCACCACACGCCACCACACACCACCACACACCACCACACACCACCACACACCACCACACACTACCACACGCCACTACACGCCACCACACGCCACCACACACCACCACACACCACCACACACCACTACACGCCACCAGACGCCACCAGACGCCACCACACACCACCACACGCCACCACACGTCACCACACACCACCATTCACAATATCCTGTGTATGGAGATTCAGTTCTTTCAGTGTATTGACAAGTCCTGTCTCTACCTTACCTCACCGTCTAGCCTCTTCTTGCTTACCTACATGTTTATATTTCCTCTCTCTCTTTTCCTACCTCCTACCCATTTCCCTACCTCGCACCTTCCTCTCATCCTTACCTACACGTGTCCCCCCCCCCTAAGAGATACCTCCCTCTACTAAGTGATTGCCTCCTGGCTCTTCCCACCACTTCCTTCCCTGCTCGGGTCCAGACCCCTCACTTCCCCTCCGGCTTACCTACCCTCCTGGCATTACCTACCTCTTCTTTCCTATATCTACTCTCCTGCCCTTTCTTTCTGCTGTCCTCGCTGGTAAACATCAGCTCTCAGTAAGGCTCGTGGACCAACTCCCATATTGGAAACACAAACCGTAAATGTCTCTATGTTCCGCTTGTTACAACTTGTAATTAAGTTGTTACATCTTGGCTTAACGTGTTTATGACGTATTAGAACGTTGTTACAACTTGCTATATTGGTTGTTATAACTGGTTAGGTGGTGTTAAAACTTGTTTGAACGTTGTAACAACGTCGTAGTTTCGGTGTGTGTTTGGCGGGTCACCAACTGTAATTGGCCTGTTCACTCAACTTATTATAGGTAAATAAACCACTTTAAAACAACTCCACCAGTATACTGTATTGGATGAAAACAAATACACTGAAATATAATAATATACAACTGACTCAGCAATTAATTACTTTGACTTAACGTTAATAATTCAAACATGGATACCAGACTAATTATATATAATTATAACCACAAGCAAAACACTCCACTTGAGGGGAAGACATCCAGTCCTTCACGTTATCTTGAGATGATTTCGGGGCTTAGCATCCCCGCGGCTCGGTCCTCGACCAGGCCTCCTTTTTGTTACACACCCTCCAGGAAGCAGCATGTAGCAGCTGTCTGACTCCCAGGTACCTATTTACTGCTAGGTGAACATGTGCATCAGGGTGAAAGAAGCTCTGCCTATTTGTTTCCGCCTCCATCGGAGATCGAACCCGGAACCTTAGGACTACGAATCCCGAGCGCTGTCCACTCAGCTGTCAGGCCCTTACTTTCCTTCCGATAACCCGAGCTCCGACAATCAGAGCACAACTCCATAAAAAGAAGAAATCCACAAGGGCCGTGACGAGGATTCGAACCTAAGTCCGAGAGCATCCCAGACGCTGCCTTAATCGACCGAGCTACGACTTGCTCAGTCGATTAAGGCAGCGTCTGGGATGCTCTCGGACGTAGGTTCGAATCCTCGTCACGGCCCTTGTGGATTTGTTCATTTGATGCATCACGCTATTGTGATTTCTGTGTGTAGTGTCACAACTCCATAGTCTCATGAGACTGATGACTGCCTACTACTACTAATACTACTACTACTACTATTACTAACTACTACTGTCAGTACTCGCCCTGGACTGACAGGCAGGAGCGACCTCTACACACTGCTGTAACCCACTTAACATAACTAAGAACACTTGTGCCACTAACTAGCTGAGAATAACACTTCCATACACTTATTACATGAATGCATAATACATAACTCATTACCAGAACAAAATGTATTACCCGATGATACGCGTAGTCACCGCGACCCACTACTCCGTGGGGGGGGGGGGTCAATGCTGTGTCCTGATTGGTCAGCACACTACTCCAGGGTGTCAGTGGTGTGTCCTGATTGGTCAGCACACTACTCCAAGGTGTCAGTGGTGGTGTCCTGATTGGTCAGCACACTACTCCAGGGTGTCAGTGGTGTGTCCTGATTGGTCAGCACACTACTCCAGGGTGTCAGTGGTGTGTCCTGATTGGTCAGCACACTACTCCAAGGTGTCAGTGGTGGTGTCCTGATTGGTCAGCACACTACTCCAGGGTGTCAGTGGTGGTGTCCTGATTGGTCAGCACACTACTCCAAGGTGTCAGTGGTGGTGTCCTGATTGGTCAGCACACTACTCCAGGGTGTCAGTGGTGGTGTCCTGATTGGTCAGCACACTACTCTAGGGGTGTCAGTGCTGTGTTCTGATTGGTCAAGGTCGGGGTTGATGCCCGGGCAGCGAGGGTGACCCCGGCACGTGTTGTTGACCTCCAGGTAGTGACCTGTGACCTGATCACTAAGCCGTGTGGTTGTTACAACTGTCCCTCACACACACACACAACCGCTGCCTCCACAACACGTCTAGCACCTCTCACACCGCCACTGGCAACACTCGTGATTGTATAATACAATAACCTTATACCTACCGTTATAATGCTGAATACAATGATACACTACAACACGCTAGAAAATAATGTAACACCTCGGCTGTATAATAATTTGCATCGTTAGGAACCAATTTAATACCTGGTTCATAAC
>NW_025552437.1:62500-67500 GCF_020424385.1 Procambarus clarkii
GAATTATATCCTCTCCCATGTCTCGTTCCTTCTCATATTTCTGTAGTTGCTTTCCATTTACGGTGTATGCCCCTATGGGTCTCCTTTCTTCCTTCTCCAACATCGTAACTTTACACTTGTTGGTATTGAACTCTAGCAACCATTTGGTTGGCCGTGTGTGTGTGTGTGTGTGTTTCTGTTTTGTTTTGTTTTACTTTGCTAGTCGTTTTTTCTTTATGTTTGCTAATGCTGAATAGTCTTAATGGCTTTCCGGTTTCCCTTGATAATTCCCTTCCTTATCCCTCTCTCCCTCTCTCCCTCTCTCCCTCCCTCCCTCCCTCCCCCTCCTTTCCCGATCTACCTTCTTCCCTCTCTTACTCCAACCAGTTGGACTGGACGGTAGAGCGACTGTCTCGCATCATGCAGGTCGGCGTTCTATCCCCGACCGTCCAAGTGGTTATGACACCATTCCTTTCCCCCCGTCCCATCCCAAATCCTTATCCTGATCCCTTCCAAGTGCTCCATAGTCGTAATGACTTGGCGCTCTCCCCTGATAGTTCCCCCCCCCCCACCTTCTCGACAACAAAGGTACCAACTGTGCCAGCGGACACCAGACTCTCGGACGAGCGATAGAGTCCATGTTTATAGAGCTCATTATTCAACTTGCATCATTGACCGCTGCGCCGGACCCTAAACTTCATTAACTTTATCGGCTTTGCAACACATACGTTGAAACGCTCGTATTGGAAAGTTTAGCCTTAGTGAAATATTTCCCTGATGTAAGCATGCGACAGAAACACTTTTGGAAATATATACAACAGTTAATTTTGTCTCGTTCATTTGTTTGTATTTGACTATTCTAATTTGCATGGTAAATTGTTGCAGTAAGTGTTTGCTATGAGCGACATTTGCATTGTGTTCTATTGTAAATGTAAATGACTTTCCCTGTGTTTATCCCTTGAGCAAAATTATTCGCACACCTTCCGTCACTGTGATGGAGTGCGAAAAGATACGTGAATTCAGAGACAACTTTGTAACAAATGTTCCAGCGATGTGTAAATATTTCATTGAAATTGATCTGATGCCAGAAGTCTTTGCCAAATATCCCCAGTTTGCTAACTGTAGGTAGTAACTAAGTGATTATAACCTATCCACCGCTGCCCACTGGATGGGGGGCGGTGTGCAGGACAAACATATCAATTGTGACACTAACTCTCCACATATGTCAGTTGCTTAAATTAGAAACTGTACTTATGGTCGATATCGAACCCATTTATGATGTGACGACTTATACTGAATTTTATAACTAAATCAAGATTGTAACTTGCTTAGCTAAATGAATTGTGGGGTTCAGTCCCTGAGCCCATTATGTGCCTCTGTAACCCTTTCCACTACCGCCCACAGTATAGGTATGGGGTGCATAATAAATGAACTTAACTGACTATCCCTTGTACAGGTTAATGGTGTTATTAGTTGGTTTGTTACACGCTGGCCGCCAAGTATTGGTGCTGCTGCCGGATGTCTCCTGCGAGATTGTTATGTAAATCCTATTTTCCAGCATTAAACGTCACACGTTAAGAGTCCCACTCATTGTAAATCACTCGTTTAGAGTTTCGATCATTGTAAATCACTCATTTAGAGTTTCGATCATTGTAAATCACTCATTTAGAGTTTCGATCATTGTAAATCACTCATTTAGAGTTTCGATCATTGTAAATGACTCAATGAGAGTTTCAATCATTGTAAATCACTCATTTAGAGTTTCGATCATTGTAAATGACTCAATGAGAGTTTCAATCATTGTAAATCACATATCAAGTCTTTTATGAGTTACAAAATATGCACCAAAAGTGCTAAACAATATATGAGACGCTTCAACAGTTCTGGACTCTATAAAGAACATCAAAAGTCTTGAGTGCAATAAAAATCCAGTCAAGAATTTTGGGCGTTATAAAACAGATCTTAAGAGCTTGGCGGGGAAATTTTTACCGAAATTCCTTAATCTGTGAGACTGTTAAGCCCTGAGTTTGTGAGTCCTAATCCGTGAACTAAACCTAATCCTAGTGTCCTAATCCTCGAGTCTGTAAGTCCTAATTCCTGAACCTGTGTGTCCTAATCCTCGAGTCTGTAAGTCCTAATCCCTGAACCTGTGAGTCCGTTAATCTCAGATTCTGTTAATCTCTGAGTCTGTTGATCTGTGAGTCTGTTTATCCGTGAATCAGTGAATGTTAATCCTTGATTCAATGCCTGTTAGTCTGTGAATCCGAGTTTGTTAATCTTTGAGTTGGTGAGTTTGTAAATCATTTGTTCAGTGTCTTCGTGAGTGAGTGATCATTTCTGAATCTGTGAGTGTTAACCGTGAGTGTATGAGTGTGGTAACCCGTGAGTCTGTGAGTCAGTTCTCTCTCAAAGCCGGTAATGCCTTTGTCAATTTGTAAGAAAATTTAACTATTTCTTTGACAACAACATTTGTCGGAGTTGATTAGCTTAAGGCTCGCCTCCTCCTGGTGACATTGACGGTTTACTGAGAGCCAGTTGCGTTTTTCTTACCATTGTTTGTTTAAACGGAATGGAAGGGAACCATCAGGGGGAAAGCGCCAAGCCATTACGACTGTATAGCACTTGGAAGGATAAGGATAAGGATTTGGGATGGGACGGGAGGAAGGAATCTTCTCTCACACGACATTATCAAGTCGTGTGAGAAAACAGCGATTGATAAAGATTAAACCACACAAAAGGTGGCACGGGCATGAATAGCCCGTAAGTGGAGGCTCGACCTGTTCAAGGGATTATCAGTACTGATACTGATACTCCAGCTGATACTGGAGATCTGGGGATGGATTGGGGTCTTCATGGTGGATTTCAGCCCCGGAGGGCTGGCTGTACCAATTAGTGTAGACCTCTAGGCCTTCCGTTTTTTTCTTTGGCTGAGACTTGCTGAGAGTTAATATAGCCGTCCTGTCGCTGCAGTTTGGTGAGGGGGCCTCCATGAGGAGGTCTTGTACCGAGGTGGTGTCGTATTTGTGCTGTGGCGGTGGAGCTCCTACAAAGATTTCCTCGTCTGAGGAGTCCGTAACATCCGTAGTTGGTGGTTTTGTCTTTGGTCTCGCAGCCTGTGGTAGGCTCAGGTGTCGTGGATTGCCGGGAGAAATTATTTCAGGAGCGTTGGTGGTGGTGTTAGTATTTGTAGACAGCACGTCTGCTGGCGCGGCTGCTGAGATGGTGGTGGTAGGAGTGTTGGGAGCTGGAGAAGGGAATACCTCTGTGCCGGCCGGGTCTTGGGTGGTCCTGGTGTCTGTGTTGAGATGGACCTCGTGGTCGTCCTGGTGGTAGTCTCTGGAGTGGTAGTGGAGGCAGTGAGCGTCCGGGGCGATGATGGCGTCCAGGCCGTTGGCTTGGTAGAAGAGAGGATTGTTGTTGTTATAGATTCAGCTACTGGGAACAAAAAGTTCAAAGTAGCACGGGCTATGGTGAGCCCGTAGTGGACTTACCTGGCACAGGAGCGGGGCTGTAACTGAGAGGAGAGGAAGGGACAGGCAAATAAATAAGGTAAGAGAGTGAGATGAGAGGTGAGGAGCAAGTAAGATAAAAATATAAGAATAAGATGAAAGGTAAGAATACCTTTCATATCATTCTAAGAATTTTCTTCTAAAATAATCCTTCGTGCCTCTACACAGACGCCGTCTTGTCGACTCTGCTGTGATACACAACCACCCAACATGAACCTGAGTCCTGACTCTGTTGCTGTTGACTCTTCCTTTACACAGTACTCAAATGCTCCAACCTTTCTAACAAACGTGACCTGACTGAAGCCTGCCCCTTTTTACCCTTTCCTCTTACCTTTCTTGTGTTCTTACCTCGTCCCACTGTTACCTTCATCGCAGTCATACCTTCATCCCATTCTCACCTTACCTCCTATTCTTACCTTTCGTCTTATTCTTACCTCGTCTCTCTTACCTGCTTCTCACCTTTCACCTCACTCTCTTTCCTAATTTGTTTGCCTTTATCTTCCTCTTTTCTCTCTTAAGCAACACCACATACAGCCCCGCTCTTGTGCCAGGTAAGTCCACTACGGGCTCACCATAGCCCGTGCTACTTGCAACTTTTTGTCCCGAGTAACTGAATCTTAAACAACAACAACAACAACAGTCGTGTCTTCTCTCACACGACTTGCTAATGGTCCAAGACGGACCTAAACGTCGTCGTTTCTCCATCTTCGGTTTGGTCATCATATCTTCAGCCTCGATATTGTGACTCATCGTCTGTATTGTGGTGATTTGAATTTCCCTAAGCCACCGCAATTTTAACGTTGTGTGTTCGGTGGCTGGGCTTGAGTGATCTGATCGAACCCTGGTGAGTGTGTTGGCGGGTTGCTGGTGGTGCTTGTTAAGGTCCAGCTGGGAGAGCAGCAGGACCACAGCTGTCTGTGCAATCTGTCTTCTTACGAAGAACGTCACATTTCGCCCGTATGCGTTACATAAGGTCAAACATTGTCGTACTTGAAAATGGAAGCGGCTGTCAAAAGTGACGTACTATCGCGTTTTCTGTTTTGGGTCCTCTGGTAGGTTAGGAGAGAACACTTTAAATTGACCGTTTTCTTGAGGTTGGGAGACGTTAGGAGGCCGGGCTGTAGCTGTAGCCAGTGTGTGGGGCTGGCACGGAGACCCCAGGAGAACCCTTTATTGTCATAATTTCTTAATAAGTTAACAATTTTGACCACAATGTAAATACGACTTTCCCTCGACTATAATGTTAATTCTATTCTCTTTCACTGTCATGTATGAGTGAGGAAATCCAACCTGTTTGTCGGATTTCTATAAAATAAATCTATATTTATTTTAGTCCCGGTATTGTGTATTTAAAAACTCTAAATATATATTTTTTAATGAGTGGTTTCATGTCTCGTAATATTGAAGTCCTGATATTTCAAATCCTGTGTTCAACAGTTTAAAATATTTTAAATATTTACTTTTGAGTATGATAATGAAGCTCATTGTACCATTACTCTTGCATTAATGTCG
>NW_025552437.1:72500-73727 GCF_020424385.1 Procambarus clarkii
ATGCCGCCTCATCATGGAGTCCCCATCTGAAGAAGCATATAATGAAACTGGAAAAGGTTCAGAGGTTTGCAACGAGACTCGTCCCAGAGCTACGAGGGATGGGGTATGAAGAGCGCCTGAGGGAACTGTGCCTTACGACACTAGAAAGAAGAAGGGAGAGGGGGACATGATAGGAACGTATAAGATACTCAGAGGAATTGACAGAGTGGACATAGACGAAATGTTCACACGGAATAGTAACAGAACGAGAGGACATGGATGGAAGCTTGAAACTCAGATGAGTCACAGAGATGTTAGGAAGTTTTCTTTTAGCGTGAGAGTAGTGGGGAAATGGAATGCACTTCAGGAACAGGTTGTGGAAGCAAATACTATTCATAATTTTAAAACCAGGTATGATAGGGAAATAGGACAGGAGTCATTGCTGTAAACAACCGATGCTCGAAAGGCGGGATCCAAGAGTCAATGCTCGATCCTGCAGACACAACTAGGTGAGTACAACTAGGTGAGTACACACATATATATATATAATGTTGTTGAAAATGACCGAAAGGGTAAGATTAATCATTCTAACATGAATCTTCTCAATATTTCATATGTTTTTCTTCGTGAAGAAAAACATGCGCAGAAAACATGTGAAAAATAACAGGACATGTGAAAAACATGTCCTGTTGTGCAGTAAACTTTCTAAATGAATATGCAAATGTTATTTTAATTCAAATTACGAATTGTAGAGAGTGGAAAATATATTAAGATGAGCCAAAATAAAATGTTCAGCAAATGAACAATTGCTGAACAGTTTAAAACGACACATGTTTATAAAGTCAGAACACTTTACTTCACACGAGCGGGTCCGTGTGCCGTGTAATCTTCTCAATAGCTGCCCAACGACTCCCAGTGGAAAAATGAAGGGAGGGAGGTTAGGGGAAGGGACGGGAGGGAAGGTTAGGGGAAGGGACAGGAGGGAAGGTTAGGGGAAGGGACGGGAGGGAAGGTTAGGGAAAGGGACGGGAGGGATGGTTAGGGGAAGGGATGGAAGACATGATTACACACCCTTATATTTTCTGTCTCTCAACTTCTCTACCTTTCTGTGTCTGGTTTATCCCCAAAATAAGTGTAATTCCCTCCCATCATATACCTTCCTGCACCCTTCCTTCTCCACAGTTTATATCGTCTATTGTCGCAAAATTACCATTACGGGTTCACTATAGCCAGTGCTACATGGAAATT
>NW_025552441.1:0-39080 GCF_020424385.1 Procambarus clarkii
TTATGTCATGGGTGACTTTAATTTTAGTGGAATAAACTGGGTGAACAAAACGGAATAATGAAGCAGAAGATTTTCTAGAATTAATTGACGATTGTTTTCTTACGCAACATATTATGGAACCAACGCAGGGAAATAATATTTTAGATTTAGTGTTAACTAACAGGGAAACACAAATTAAAGACATCAAAATAGGGAGTGAGCTAGGGAACAGTGATCATAAAGAAATCAGATTTAGCATTGAATGAAATAGATCTGTAGGAGAAAATTCTGTTAAAGTGCCTGATTTTCGAAAAGCTGATTTCAATATCCTAAGAAATTTTTTGGGTCAAATAGATTGGAAAGTCTTGGGTATGGGGTGTGGGCCGGTCTTGGAGCTATACGTGAACCCAGCGATAGGTGACGTAAAAGGGGTTTTCGATGTGGATTCAAAATATAAACTATTTAAAAAATATTCTAAGCAAAACACAGGAATGTAGTACCTTACCTTGAGGTTACCATGAGTCACAGCCTGGTTGATCAGGTATCCTTTGGAGGTGCTTATCCAGTTCTCTCTTGAACACTGTGAGGGGTCAGCCAGTTATGCCCCTTATGTGTAGTGGAAGCGTGTTGAACAGTCTCGGGCCTCTGATGTTGACAGAGTTCTCTCTCAGAGTACCTGTTGCACCTCTGCTTTTCAACTGGGGTATTCTGCACATCCTGCCATGTCTTCTGGTCTCATGTGATGTTATTTCTGTGTGCAGGTTTGGGACCAGCCCCTCTAATATTTTCCACTTGTAAATTATTATGTACCTCTCCCGCCTGCGCTCAAGGGAGTACAGTTTTAGGCTCTTTAGTTGGTCCCAATAGTTTAGATGTTTTACTGAGTGGATTCTAGCAGTAAAGGATCTCTGCACGCTCTCCAAGTCAGCAATTTCACAAGCTTTGAATGGGGCTGTCATTGTGCAGAAGTATTCCTCTCTAGAGAGCACTAGCGTGTTGAAGAGTATCATCATTGGTATAGCATCTCTAGTGTGAACGGTTCTTTTTATCCAACTTATCATATTTATTGCAGTTGTGACGGCTTCTTTATTGTGTTCTTTAAAGGTAAGGTCTTCCGACATGAGTAAATCCAAATCCTTTACATTGCTTTTTTGTTCTGTTATGATTTGACTTGTGTTTTGTAAATTGTTTCCGTTTTTAGATTTTAATTTTTTCCGTGGCGTATAAGCTGGAACTTATTTTCGTTAAACACCATATTATTTTCTGTAGCCCCTAGAAAGACCTGATTTACATCTGGAGGTTTGCTGTGTCCTCTACGTTGTCTACTCTCATAAAAATCCTAGTGTCATCTGCAAAGGATGTTATGGTACTATTGATTGCGTCCTTCTCGATGTCCGATATGAAGATGAGAAAAGAGTACTTGAGCAAGACTGGATTTTATTTTGTTGACTATTACACACTGGGTTTTGTTAGTCACGAAATTGTAGATCCATCTGCCTATTTTTCCGGTAATTCCTTATGAACGCATTTTATATGCAATAACACCATGGTCACATTTGTTGAAAGCTTTTGTGAAATCTGTATAAATTACATCAGCGATTAGTCTGTCTTCATGGCATCTAATGCCGTGTCATAGTGGTCCAGCAACTGTGATAGGCAAGAGCGCCCTGTTGATAAATCATGTTGTCCGGGGTTATGGAGATGCTGGGATTCCATGTGTTTTGTAATCATACATCTTAGCATTCTCTCAAAGATTTTTATGATGTGTGATGTTAGTGCTATCGGTCTGTAATTTTTTACCTCTGCCTTATTTCCTCCTTTATGGAGTGGTGCTATCTCTGCTTTTTTTAGTATGTCAGGAATAACGCCAGTATTTAGGCTTTGTCTCAAAAGAATGTGAAACGCCTGCGATAATGTTTTTTTTTACAGTTGTTGATGAATATAGGGTTCCAAGAATCCGGGCCTGGTGCAGAGTGCATAGGCATACTGTCTATGGCTTCTTCAAAATCCAGTGGGGATAGGGTGACATCTGATATATGATTTGATGTTGGTATCATATCCATGAAAATTTCATTTGGGTTATTTTACGTTGTGGTAGTCGTAATAATATTATTATGTTGTGAGTCGATAGATTGTCTCTCCCGGACCACCCACCAAACCCAAAACCTCTGTAGTGTGATTACACTTAAATCAGGAGATCACCCTGCACGCTTCTTACTTTTGGAGAGGGGCTCAGCGTCACATCTCTAGGGGATGTGGCTCCAACACCAGCCTCGTTGTCATGTGCACACACCCACTTGAGCCGCCGTGACTCCCCACTATCTCCTCGGATGGTATGATCTCCCCAATCCCCTTTCCTGAATTATTATTCTGTACTACTCTGTCCAAAGCTGTGGGGCTTTCTTTCTCTCTCTTGCTTCCTGGGAAGCCTCACTAGGACAAGGGCAAACACCTGATGATTATGAACATTTAATAACAACACAGAACATATATAAAACACTCACATACAGTATATAAGTATATAAATTTCAACACCTTATGATGTTATAACCTGGTTGCAAACCACTACCATCAGGATTCTTATCAGTTGCTTATACCAAGTGGTAGCCCAACTACTGGCTTGCCACTTATGCTACCAACCTCATTTAGTGAGTTAAACCTTGTAAACCAAATATGGCACTATCAGCCCTAGAACATATATATATGTACGGCACTATCAGCCCTAGAAAATATTTATCTTTGCAGGTACTCCAGCCTACAGTTGTAACTCTATAATGAGGTCCATTTCCTCACTATGGGACTTGCTCTTCCACAGAGTACATCATCTACTCCTACAGTCTTGGAGTTCCACTTATTAACTTCTTCTCTGGCCTCAGAGTAATCCCATCAACTCCTTCCTCAGAACAAACCTGCAACCCATCGATACGCCAATAAAAATGTTACTCTACAAACATATAACTTTAATGAACTACACACAATAAATGTTTCACCCGACATCTCCCTGCTTCCCGAACACCGTAAGTATGGACTCCCCCGTTCGGGCGAATCCATCCTCCGCCTCGCCTGCTGAGCAGTTCCTCCGCCTGCCGCCATGAGGCAGCTACTCTGCCAGGAGCTAAGCTCTCTCAGTCACCCATGAGTGCGTGGAGGGGATGGACATCGTTCCGCCCTCCAGGACGTTCCTCTGTCTTTACTCTCTGTTTTGAACTTTCTGCTTCAATAAAATTTGCCTAACATATCAATAAATACTGGCTACGGCCGCTGGGCACACGACCAACTACAGGCAATCACTGTTAACTGATTAAAACTGTGCCTACCACAAAAGTGTCTCTTGCGAGGGTGCTCACTTGATGATGCCTGACCAGGGCGCACACACGGCTGCCCACGAAAATGTTTCAGGACGGCTTCACAATTCTTCCTGCCATCCAGGACTTGTGACCACACGTTTCCAGATTAATTCCACAGCTGAAACGTCTGCACACTTCCTTCCTCTTGAAGGTATATCAACTAGGGGGTTCTTCTCTAACTGGAACCCAATGGAGCTCAACTTCCCCTCACAATTTCTGGTGCTCAAGTGAGGTCAACGTCCTTATAAGCGAGCCTCACATCTCCAGCAAATTCTCCACATCTCATGACCAGTCATTTATTTATATCCTTATTCAATGCCATACATGCAAACCATTTGTCAATTCAATCGATGTCTAATATATAAATATCCAGGTCTACATCTCTTTAACCTCTTAGGTCAAATCTGGTAGAATGACTCAAGGGGAAACTCATTTCTCCTGCAAGCTGAGATCATAACAGTTATCAATCTTCAGTGTGTTTAGTGGCTCGCATACTGCTTCCTCAGTATTTCGCTCATTTCTTTGTTGTCATCTGTGAAAGTTCCATATCTCTTTCGCAGGGGCCCGATGCTAGATGTGTTTTTTTATCTTGATTTTGCGTAGGAGAAAAAATATTTTGTATTTCCCTCTATTTCACTGATAACCTTTTGCTCTCTTTGCCTCTCCTGGGTTTTGTATGATTCTTGTATCTTTAGTTCAATTGCTTCTATTTCTCTACCTAACCTTCTTCGCCGTTCATGAGATAGGGTGTGACTCTCAAGTTGTTCTGCGATTTGTTTTCTTCGCCTATAGAGGGAACGACGTTCCCGTTCCAATCTGCATCTCTTCCTGTTTTTTTCTTAGGGATATGCGGTTTGAGCATATTTCTAGTGCTACTGAGCTTATTTTTTCAGGCACTGGTTCAGGTTTGCATTTTCTAGCTGTTCTTCCCAGCTTATTTCTGTGAAGTCTTGGCTCATTTGCTCCCAGTTTATCTGTGTATTATTGAAATTGAATTTGCTGAAATCTCTTCCACTGGAAATCGAGACTGGTTTTGAAGGTCTATTCACCATGCTTGTCAAAACTTAAATTAAGTTGTGATCTGAGTAACAGGTATTTGTAATCATTATGTTCCTGATCAATTCATCATTATTAGTGAAAATGAGGTCCAGCGTGTTCTCCTTCCTAGTTGGTTCAACTATTTACTGATTTAAGGCAAACCTGTCGCACATTCGTAGCAGGTCATTTGCATGTGACCGTTCATTTAGGCTACTTCCAGGAATTCTCTCTGATAAAACTGTATTAGTTAGGGTCTTCCGTTTCAGGTGCCATAGGTTGAAGTCCTGAAGCAGGATGATGTTTGGGGCTGGATTTGTGAGATTTTCTAAGCAGTGTTCTATTTTCATTAGTTTGTCCTTAAGCTGCTGATGATTTGCCTCTGGTGACTTATATACAAGGACAATAACTACATTTAGGATCCGTATTTTGATTATCAGCACTTCCACCATATTGTTTGTGGTGGCATCTATAATACCCACTGTCCAATGCTAACTAAACAAGTCACAACTAAAAGGTTAAACAATCCATGGCTTACTAAGGGTATACCTAAATCTGTTAATAAAAAACATGACCATGAGAAGTACCAGTATTGGTTAGGGGTCATCTCCAAAGCAGTTTCAAGGAGATACTCATCAATGTTGTCCAAAACAATTAGGAGAGCCAAAATAAAAATACCCAACCATATCTTTCTTATAAAATCTCTGTGGCTAGATCCTAGAAACTGAGTAAATTTGTTACACAGGATTTTCCAGATCCAAAACCGTACTGTCTGTCTGTTATTATATAGTTTTTCTCCAGGGGTTCTACCCATTTAGTTTTAATTATTTTTTCTAATATTTTAACAATTACACTTGTCAATGATACAGGTCTATATATGATGGGATCTTCCCTGCTGCCACTGTTGTAGAGTGCTGCTGCAGCCTCTAATATCAACTGGGAGTCTGAAATAGGTAGCATAGTGAATATCAACCGTGTAGTGCAAACATTTCTTCTGTGTTAGCCTTTTTCCACACATCTGCTAGGACTCCTGTTCACGGGGATGCCTGAAAAATCTGTTGAAGTGGAATGCTGAGCTCAGGTGCACATTCTCTCAGGACCCATGGTGAAACTCCATCTGGGCCAAATGCTTTGTTCTTACTTAGCTCCTTTAGCATTTTTTTCACTTCATATCTAGACACCTCTATGAAATGTGAGAAATCGATAAAGAATTTGGATAAAGAAAGAGAGCTAGGAGTGGTTCTAGATAGAAAACTATCACCTGAGGACCACATAAAGAACATTGTGTGAGGAGCCTATGCTACACTTTCTAACTTAAAAATTGCGTTTAAATACATGGATGGCAAGATACTAAAGAAATTGTTCACAGCTTTTGTTAGACCAAAGCTGGAATGGAATGCAGTATCCACTCAATTTAACGGCCTATATGGGGTTGTACCCTGGTCGTTATTTCCGGAGCTCCGTTATTTCAGAAGTTAAGTTGGGTCGGGTAATTTTTCAAGTAACATTCAGGTAGGATATATTTTATACTGTATAACTAAAATTAAATAAAGTTCATTGTGCAATTGTGTTCCAATTTAGTGCCACGCCGACGATTAAGCCAGCTGGTGGCTGCTGCATGGATGATGTGTGAACACGCTCTGATCAAGTCCAGATGGGTGGGAAAAAATTGGTTCATTCCTTTGTATTGCAAAATATTTCATGTATCAATCAGTAATTGTTAATATTTTCTCAATAAAATTTTAGAGATGTGTTTTGTTTTACCCTGAACAGTGCAGGTAATGTATTTTTAATGTTATGACGCAGGCTGTGGCCGCCAGGCTATACAATGGTGATCGAGCCTTGTCACTGAGAGCTAGCCAAGACGAAATATTTTGAGCTCACCTTTATTCTGCTAATGATAGAATATACATTTGCAGAAATTAATATGTAGCTTTTGTTGAAAAAAAACAATTAATATGTTGAAATACTATAATAAAATTGGTAAATTGACTAACTTGTAATGAAGCTGAAGATTAGGAAGCTGTGAAAATTACGTCATCCTCTGCAGCGCTTGTTTTATATTGTTCAGTACTGTATACAGGGTACATACAGTATGTACACTTATTTTCAGGCATTCACTTCACACAACAACTAGCCTTAACACTAATTCACATGAGTTCTAATTCTAATTCACAATTGAAAATTATTTCTACTGTATATTTACACTGTACAGTATCTTTTCGTCAAAGCTTAAATAATCATTAACACTTACAATACTGTACTCTATCAACACTTCTTACACTAATTGATATGCCTTTCAATCATATTTTATATCGTTAGTGGAGGCTACACGACTTTTGATGGGAATTCAGCATCGGCGAGTGCAACATGGCTTGCAGAGCATTCGTTGCCGGCGGATGCTCCATGAATTGTCGATGGGAATTCAGCATCGGCGGGTGCAGCATAGCTTGCAGAGCATTCGTTGCCGGCAGAGGCTGCACAACTTGTCGATGGGAATTCAGCATTGGCGGGTGCAGCATACCTTGAAGAGCATTCGTTGCCGGCGAAGGCTACACGACTTGTTGATGGGAATTCAGCATCGGGGGGGTGCAGCATGGCTTGTAGGGCACTCGTTGCCAGCAGATGCTGCATGACTTGTTGAATTCCCAGTGGGTGCTTTTACGAATCGTTGAAATCATGAATTTATCTATTTTTTTCTGAATCTGATTTTCTCTGGCTAATATTCTGAGACATTGTTCTCAGCCATGCGAGTTCACAGTAAACAATGCGGTCACATGGCCAGGCGCAGTACATTCTAGGTCCGTGGGAAAAAAAATACCTATTGCCTATACTATAAAAGGTATTTAATAAGAAAACAAAGAATTTTGCTTAATAACAATTGTTTTAAAATATTTTATTAATAATAATTTAGAATTTTCTTCATAGAACTAAATCATTTTAAAAGAAAGTTAAGATTTAATATACCACTCTGGATGATCGAGGTCGGTGGCCTGGTCGCCATGTGAGGGGCTGCCGATGCCAAAACAAACCTAATACTGACCGTCGGTAATATCGACCACCAGAATGGTATCTGAGGCTGCAGATACCAATCTCCCAAACCGGTCGTTATTACCGGCAGATCGGTATAAAAGAGGTGGTTGTATGGTGCCCCTATCTTAAGAAGCACATCAACTGGAAAAGGTGCAAAGACATGCAACTAAATGGCTCCCAGAACTGAAGGACAAGAGCTACAGGGAGTGGTTAGAGGCATTAACCCCTTAACTGTGCGGCCTACAAATATGATCCCCTAATGCGCAAGAAAAAAATTCTCAGAAGAAACTTCTTTTTTGTTCTAAAAGTGTCAAAAACCCCTCCCAGTATATGGGTATAGCAACGGAATGTCGAAATTGTACTTACTTTGGCTGCTATGGGGTCCGTAAGGTGGCACGTGACGTCATCATTCCCCGTGCGCATGCCATAAGCTCCTGGGGCCAGTGGGGCGCCCAGGGCGGGATGTGCATGCTGCTGCGAATATAATTTTGCTCATTTTTTGCGCACAGTTCCAAATACAATGTTTTAGATTTTACGTGCCGATCCAGTGTATGGTGAACACGTACACTATATTATGGCAGTAGAACATCCGTACTGTCTGTAGACACTGTGTTACGTGTATCACAAACAAGTACACTTATCCTGCACTTATTTCCAATTTATCACGCTGATATATTTATATTTACATTATATATACACACTGTACAGTATCACACAATATATACACACACTCAGTACTCCGCAAGTGTGTGATATGCTGTGAAACAGCCAACGGGGCAGAGTGGCACCTTGCACTCCACGCACCAGGTGCCGATGTATCTTCGCTTTTGTGATCTGCGTGTAGTATTCCTGCATACTATGCACTCACGTTTACCCTTCTCCCATGATGCTGTGCCTGGCATATACCCCAGCATGTGTACCCCAAAGTTCTCATTACCCCGCAGTCTGTCTGGAGCTGCGTGTGGCATTGTTGCTTGCACCCCACGTGGTACTATGGAGCCCTCTTTGCCATACTTTACCAGCAGCTGTGACACAACGCTGGCTCTGAAGGTATGTATAGACGGTTTCCTGCCAGACTTCACTAGGTACATATTGAAGCAGTTGAGCACTGCAACATCCATGAAGTGGAAGAAAAACTTTTCCGTCCACTTCACAGACCTGTGCACGCACTCCACACCACCAAGCATCATGTCACATTTATCGACGAGGCGCATGTTCACGTTATAGTCTATGACACAGTCCAGCTTATACATGGGGTTGTACTTCTGAAAATGGACATTCCCACTGTTCAACATGGCATGGGTGTGAGTCGTCGTCAGTATATTCACCTCGCGTCTGTCCTTCCACCGCACTGACAGCATATTGTCACACTTGCGCATCTGGCACTCGCCCACGTATATACCTATACCGAACACTGGCATTTCCTTCCTGTGGGCCTTCACAGTGCCACATTCGCCAGTGTTGTGGACAAGGAGGTATCTAGTCAACAGGGGGCTGGTGTAATAGTTGTCGGTCAACAGTACATGCCCCTTGTTCAGCAACGGTTCCATCAGGGTTTTTACGACACTGCCGGAGAACCCGTGTTCATCTTGAGCTGGTATATATATGTCGACGTCTGTACCAGAATAAAAGATCGTGTCCAGGACGATACCAGTCTCACAGTAGCACAGCACGAAAAACTTCAGTCCAAAACGGTTCCGCTTGGAAGGGATATACTGCTTGAATGCCAGTCTGCCCTTGAACAGTACAAGCGACTTGTCGATAACGACATTCTGTCCAGGTACTAAATAATCCCTGAACTTCCCTCGCAGGTCACTAAATACCTTGCATACCTTCCACAGTCTGTCGTGTCTATCCTCATTTGCATTGTTCTCGAAATGCAGGCACCTGAGAATCAAGTGGAACCTATCCTGCAAAATATATCGGTTGATGACGGGTGATGGAACAAGGCTGTCTATGTTCCAATAGTCCTGGACGACAGCTTTCTCGGAGTGTTTCATCATCATGCATAGTGCCAGAAATACGTACATCTCGTCGATTGTTGTATCCTTCCATCGCGTGAGGCATGAGGCAGGTAATATGCCGCCGTCTATGAGGGTGTGGGCGTACATGTTTGTCTCGGTCACAAGATGCCTCATGAAGACATTGTCAAAATATGCCTGGAAATATTCCATGTCCGCCATATCATCACCGTTATACGGGAATATAGCTTTAACACCAACATCGGTATCATCAAACGTTGGTATTTGAGGGACAAATGTGGCGCAATCCTCCCACACAAGTACACCAGGGAGTTTGGTGTTGGCGCCAACACCACCACGAGCACCAAAATCACGGCTACGTCGTCTGCTGCTGCTGCTGGAGCTGCGTGAGGGTATGCTTGGCGCTGAGGCAAATTTTCGTACCGTAGGCCTACCACAAACATCTGATGTTGAGGGCCCACTGTCGTCATGCTGCGAGACATGCTGTCACCTGCCTCGACATGTTGCTGAGGCAGCAAAGCCTCGCCTGGTACCACCCCCGCTGCTAGTACTCGGGTCGTCCACACTACTCGTATCGGAGCCAATGTCACTGAAGCCCAAGAAAGATTCGTCACATGCACTGTCATTGAATAAACTAGCGTCTGGGGACATACATGATGGTGGTGAGGATAAGGGTGTTGACCCAGGGCGGCGAGACAGGCCGGGTGAGGAGGGTGTACCATACATGCTCGCCACATCATCCACTTGCGTCTCTCCCTCACTTGTATCATACCTCTGTGTCAGATCTTTCTCTGGATCATAGTCCAGGTCATCATCCATAGCACCGTCGTCGTACAAAATATCGCGAATCTCCTCCTCAGAGTCAATTTCCGTGACCGCGGGTCACTGAGGAGCGGGAGCTCGTTGACGATGTGTCAGACATGGTTGCTGTTTGGGAACTGGGGCTCCCCACGGCCGCGGGGCATGCTGGGAATTTTTTTCAAGATAGTGGACGATCACTGGGGCCCCCAGCCATCCATTCCATACCCGCGTCACCGTGAGCCACTTTTAAATCGAACGTGAAAAATACAAACACCCGGAGGCGCGTAGTGCACCCCAAGCGTAGTCCTGCAGGCACGTTGTGTAGTTAAAGGGTTAAATATTCCAAAACTAAAAGATACAAGAAAAAGAGGCGATATGATCACTACGTACAAAATAGTAATGGAAATTGATAAAATTGATAGGTAAAAATTCCTGAGACCTGGAACTTCAAGAACAAGAGGGCACAGATTTAAACTAAACAAAGGTGCTGAAGAAAATCTAATTTTTTAGAAGTGAATAAGAAAATTCACTTTCACTTTGGGGTAGACGGTTGGAACAAGTTAGGTGAGAAGGTGGTGGAGGCCAAAAGCGTCAGTAATTTCAAAGCGTTATATGACAGAGTGCTTGGAAGACGAGACATCATGAGCATAGCTCTCATCCTGTAACTACACTTAGGTAATTATATAATTTATAGGTTGTGTGGTGTCTATGTTCTCCTATTCCACATTCTATAGCATGGCATTTGTTCACATTAAATTCCATTTGCCAAGTGGTGCTCATACACTTATTTTGTTCAGGTCTTCTTGAAGGGCAGGACAATCATGAATTTATGATTTCTGCCAGTACAATAGTCAGTTCTGTACATGTAAAGCACAGTGACTTAGAAAGGAAAATTATCATTATTAATAATTATATATCTTCCCCAAAGCAATGGAATAGTATAGGAAACACTTATTTAAGACATTCACTGGTTGAAAATATATATATAGAAACAGCAGTGTTAAATGTTGAAAACAGTCTGGAACTCTATAAGATATACAAATGACCAATTTTGGCATATGAGTTGTGTGTGGAACATTATTGGAACCAAGGGAGTGCACACAGAGTGGAGAGCGGCACCAAGTAGTCCACTCAGGTGGCGACTACTCCAGTGTCCAGTAGACGTCAGTGCAACACTTGGGTGGTCTTGTACAGTTACGATAAGTGCATTAACTGTACTAGTGCTTTTTTCTTTGTTAGTTTATGGATAGGAATTTTAGGAATGTGTGTTAGTAGAACCCTGTGTGTCTTGTGTTATTTTGGACTCATTCACCCACTTTAAGTGTTACTGTAACGTGGTTTAAAGCCTCATTACTAGCTGTGAAGAAGTATTGTCCCAGCTGGGGGAGTACCGGGGGCAGCTGGGGGACTGGAAGACTCACCACCTCCAGCTCCAGGACAAACTTAATTCTCTGGTAGAGCAGATCAAGTCAGCAATGCAGCTCTTGGAACTGGAGGATACCAGTGTGGTGGATATGACAAAACAAGGAGAGGAAGGGAAGACTCAGCTGGAGGCCATGTTGGGGAGCCTCGACCCAGTCAACACCATACAGGAGGTTGACACAACCATAGACACAGCTCATGAGTACAAGATGAAGATAGAAGATTGGCTGGAGAAGTGCCAGGAACTCTTCCCAGATGTCAAGACTGTCCACACCTCAGTGAAGGTACGCTGCTGAAGGTCACATTGTTCTCACCCAACTGAGTGTAGTATTGCCTCTATATAAACACTTTTAACATGGAGACACATCATGATGAGAGTTGACTTTATAGATAACAAACTTTTTGCTTTAACACCTGAAACATTGTTATTAATAAAGTCAACTGTCATCTTGGTGTTTCTCTACACTGTGGTCAGTGTAGAGAAACACCATTACTTATATATTTCCGTTACTTTACTCAGAGCCTGATGCTTCATTATAGTCCAGGTTCCACCATTAATGTTTGTGTTGGTAATGACAGGTGCAGGAGAACATCAGGGAGGCCCTGGAGATGATGACCACAGAGATAGGTGCCACAGCTGACCCCGTACACCTGGGAGACTCAGCCTCCACCATTAATGTTTGTGTTGGTAATGGCAGGCGCAGGAGACCATCAGGGAGGCCCTGGAGATGATGACCACAGAGACAGGTGCCACAGCTGACCCTGTACACCTGGGAGACTCAGCCTCCACCATTAATGTTTGTGTTGGTAATGACAGGTGCAGGAGACCATCAGGGAGGCCCTGGAGATGATGACCACGGAGAGACAGGTGCCACAGCTAACCCCATACACCTGGGAGACTCAGCCTCCAGCATCATGAATAAAGTTCAAGAAATCACTGGACAGATCCCCCAGAAGCAATTAACAGTAAGTTTTTTATTTTCTCTCATAGGTCATGTCACAAGATATTGAGTTGCGTTTTGAGGAGAGGAAGCCTGTTCTTAGGTTTATTGGGGTTCCCCAAGGTCAACTACTGACTTTCCTTAACATACAATCCACAAAAGTTGCCTAACCCCTGGATAAATATTTACTGGTAGGTGAACCCCATGAGGCAACAGGTGAAAGGAAACATGTGAACCATTTCTGTCCTGCAACGTGATTGAACCCGTGATCCTCTATTGAACCCAGGATCCTGGCTCCCATCACAGAGGTGCAGAGAGCAGGTGACACTCCACCAACCTACCGGGAAAGCATCCAGGAAGACAGTGAACCAAAACAGACCACTGCCGAGTATGAAGACACTGAAAACTTGAAACTGCCATCAAACTCCCAAACAAGGCCAGCACGAGCAAGCCAGTAGAGGGGGGCTGGAGCTACAGGTCCAGCACCAACCCCCCTTCCAGTAGAGGAAGGCTGAAGCTACAGATCTAGCACTAACCCCCTGCCAGTAGAGGAGGGCTGGAGCTACAGATCCAGCACTAACCCCGTGCCAGTAGATGAAGGGGAGGGGAGGCTAGAGCTACAAGTCCAGCACAAACTCCCTGCTAGTAGAAGGGGAGCTGGAGCTACAGGTCCAGCACCAACCCCCTGCCAGTAGTGGGGGCTGGAGCTACAGGTCCAGCACCAACCCCCTGCCAGTAGAGAGGGCGGGAGCAACAGGTCCAGCACCAACCCCCTGGCAGTACAGGGGGGCTGGAGCTACAGGTCCAGCACCAAACCCCCTGCCAGTAGAGGGGGCTGGAGCTACAGGTCCAGCACCAACCCCCTGCCAATAGAGGGGGGGGGGGGCTACAGCTACAGGTCCAGCGCAAACCCCCTGCCAGTAGAGGGGGCTGGAGCTACAGGTTGAGCACCAACCCCCTGCCAGTAAAGGGGGGGGGGGCTGGAGCTACAGGTCCAGCACTAATCCCCCCCCCCTGCCAGTAAAGGGGGGGGGGGGGCTGGAGCTACAGGTCCAGCACTAATCCCCCCCCCTGCCAGTAGAGAGGGCTGGAACAACAGGTCCAGCACCAACCCCCTGGCAGTACAGGGGGGCTGGAGCTACAGGTACAACACCAACCCCTTGCCAGTAGAGGGGGGGGGGGCTACAGCTACAAGTCCAGCACCAACCCCCTGCCAGTAGAGGGGGTTGGAGCTACAGGTTCAGCACCAACCCCCTGCCAGTAAAGGGGGGGGCTGGAGCTACAGGTCCAGCACTAATCCCCCCCCCTGCCAGTAGAGGGGGCTGGAGCTACAGGTCCCGCACCAACCCCCTGCCAGTAGAGAGGGGGCTGCAACTACAGGTTCAACACCAACCCCCTGCCAGTAGAGGGGGGGCTACAGCTACAGGTCCAGCACCAACCCCCTGCCAGTAAAGAGGGGGGGGGGCGGCTGCAGCTACAGGTCCAGCTCCAACCACTTGACAGTAGAGAGGGGCTGAAGCTACAGGTCCAGCACCAACCCCCTGCCAGTAGAGGTGGGCTGCAGCTACAGGTCCAACACCAACCCCCTGCCAGTAGAGAGGGGCTGGAGCTACAGGTACAACACCAACCCCCTGCCAGTAGAGGGGGGGGGCTACAGCTACAGGTCCAGCACCAACCCCCTGCCAGTAGAGGTGGGCTGGAGCTACAGGTCCAGCAACAACCCCCTGCCAGTAGAGGTGTGCTTGAGCTACAGGTCCAGCAACAACCCCCTGCCAGTAGAGGGGGGACTGCAGCTACAGGTCCAACACCCACCCCCTGCCACTAGAGGGGGGGGGGCTACAGCTACAGGTTCAGCACCAACCCCCTGCCAGTAGAGGAGAGGCTGCAGCTACAGGTCCAGCACCAACCCCCTGCCAGTAGAGGGGGGAGGGGCTGCAGCTACAGGTCCAGCACCAACCCCCTTCCAGTAGAGGTGGGGGACTGCAGCTACAGGTCCAGCAACAACCCCGCTGCCAGTAGAGGGGGGGGGCTGCTGCTAAAGGTCCAGCACCAACCCCCTGCCAGTAGAAGGGGGGGGGGTGGAGCTACAGGTCCAGCACCAACCCCCTGCCAGTAAATGAGGCTGGAGCTACAGGTCCAGCACCAACCCCCTGCCAGTAGAAGGGGGGGGGGCTACAGCTACAGGTCCAACACCAACCCCCTGCCAGTAGAGGAGAGGCTGCAACTACAGGTCCGGCACCAACCCCCTGCCAGTAGAGGGGGGGGGGCTGGAGCTACAGTTCCAGCCCCAACCCCCTGCCAGTAGAGGTGGGCTGCAGCTACAGGTCCAACACCAACCCCCTACCAGTAGAGGAGAGGCTGCAGGTACAGGTCCAGCACCAACCCCCTGCAAGTAGAGAGTGGCTAAAGCTACAAGACCAGCACCAACCCCTTCCCAGTAATGCGGGGCTGGAGCTACAGGTCCAGCAGCAACCCACTGCCAGTAGAGCGGAGGCTGCAGCTACAGGCCCAGCACCAACCCCCTGCCAGTAGAGGTGGGCTGGAACTACAGGTCCAGCACTAACCCCTCACCAGTAGAGGGGGCTGGAGCTACAGGTCCAGCACCAACCCCCTGCCAGTAGAGGTGGGAGGGGGGGGCTGCAACTACAGGTCCAACAACAACCCCCTTCCTGCAGCTACAGGTCCAGCAAAAAAACCCTGCCAGTAGAGGGGGGGCTGGAGCTACAGGTCCAGCAACAACACCCTGCCAGTAGAGAGGAGGCTGCAGCTACAGGCCCAGCACAAACCCCCTGCCAGTAGAGGTGGGAGGGGGGGGGGGGCTGCAACTACAGGTCCAACAACAACCCCCTTCCTGCAGCTACAGGTCCAGCAAAACCCCCCTGCCAGTAGAGGGGGGGCTGGAGCTACAGGTCCAGCACCAACCCCCTGCCAGTAGAGGGGGGGCTGGAGCTACAGGTCCAGCACCAACCCCCTGCCAGTAGAGGGGGGGGCTGGGGTATCTTGAGGTTATGTTGAGATGATTTCGGGGCTTTAGTGTCCCGCGGCCCGGTCCTCGACGAGGCATCCACCCCCAGGAAGCAGCCCGTGACAGCTGACTAACACCCAGGTACCTATTTTACTGCTAGGTAACAGGGGCATAGGGTGAAAGAAACTCTGCCCATGGTTTCTCGCCGGCGCCTGGGATCGAACCCAGGGCCACAGGATCACAAGCCCAGTGTGCTGTCCGCTCGGCCGACCGGCACAGTACAGGTACAGGTCCAGCACTAACCCCCTGCCTGTAGAGGGGGGCTGGAGCTACAGGTCCAGCACCAACCCCCTGCCTGTAGAGGGGGGCTGGAGCTACAGGTCCAACACCAACCCCCTGCTAGTAGAGAGGGGCTAAAGCTACAGGACCAGCACCAACCCCTTCCCAGTAATGCGGGGCAGGAGCTACAGGTCCAGCACCAACCCCCTGCCAGCAGAGCGGGGCTGTAGCTACAGGTCCAGCACCAACCCCCTGCCAGTAGAGGGTGGGGGCCGGAGCTACAGGTCCAGCACAAACCCTCTGTCAGTAGAGAGGGGGGGGGGGGCCGGAGCTACAGGTCCTGCACCAACCCCCTGCCAGTAGAGGATGGCTTGAACTACAGGTCCAGCACTAACCCCTCACCAGTAGAGGGGGCTGGAGCTACAGGTCCAGCACCAACCCCCTAGCAGTACAGGGGGCTGGAGCTACAGGTCTAGCACCAAACCCCTGCCAGTAAAGTGAGGTTGGAGCTACACACGCAGCACCAACCCCCTCCCAGTAGAGAGAGAAAGGGCTGGAGCTACAGGTCTAGCACCAACCCGCTGACAGTAGAGGTGGGCTGGAGCTACAGGTCCAGCTCGAACCCACTGCCAGTAGAGGGGGGCTTCAGATACAGGTCCAGCACCAACCACCTGCCAGTAGAGGTGGGGGGCTGCAGCTACAGGTCTAGCAACAACCCCCCTCCCAGTAGAGGGGAGGCTGTAGCTACAGGTCCAGCACCAACACCCTGCCAGTAAAGGGGGGGGGGCTGCAACTACAGGTCCAGCAACAACCCCCCCTGCCAGTAGAAAGGGATGCAGCTACAGGTCCAGCATAAACCCCCTGACAGTAGAGGGGGGCTGGAGCTACAGGTCCAGCACCAACCCCCTGCCAGTAGAGGGGGGGCTGGAGCTACAGGTCCAGCACCAACCCCCTGCCAGTAGAGCGGGGCAGGAGCAAAAGGTCCAGCACCAACCCCCTGCCAGTAGAGCGGCGCTGGAGCTACAGATTCAGCACTAACCCCCTGCCAGTAGAGGGGGGCTGGAGCTACAGGTCCAGCACCAACCCGCTGCCAGTAGAGGGGGGGCTGGAGCTACAGGTCCAGCACCATTCCCGTGCCAGTAGAGAGGGGCTGGAGCTACAGGTCCAGCACCAACCCCCTGCCAGTAGAGGGGGGCTGGAGCTACAGGTCCAGCACCAACCCCCTGCCAGTAGAGGGGGGGGCTGGAGCTACAGGTCCAGCACCAACCCCCTGCCAGTAGAGCGGGGCAGGAGCAAAAGGTCCAGCACCAACCCCCTGCCAGTAGAGCGGGGCTGGAGCTACAGATCCAGCACTAACCTCCCCCCCCCTCCTGCCAGTAGAGAGGGGCTGGAGCTACAGATCCAGCACTACCCTCCCCCCCCCCCTGCCAGTAGAGGAGGCTGGAGCAACAGGTCCAGCACCAACCCCCTACCAGTAGAGGGGCTGTAGCTACAGGTCTAGCACCAACCCCGTGCCAGTAGAGGGGGCTGTAGCTACAGGTCCAGCACTAACCCTTCCTGCCAGTAGAGTGGGGTTGGAGCTACACATGCAGCACCAACCCCCTCCCAGTAGAGAGAAATAGGGCTTCAGCTACAGGTCCAGCAACAACCCTCTGCCAGTAGAGGGAGGGGGGGCTACAGTTACATGCCCAGCACCAACCCCTGCCAGTAGAGGTGGGGGGCTGCAGCTACAGGTCCAGGAACAACCCCCTGCCAGTAGAGGGGGGCTGGAGCTACAGGTCCAGCAACAACCCCCTGCCAGTAGAGGGGGGCTGGAGCTACAGGTTCAGCAGCAACCCCCTGCCAGTAGAGGGGGGCTGGAGCTACAGGTCCAGCAACAACCCCCTGCCAGTAGAGAGGGACTGGAGCTACAGGTCCAGTACCAACCCCCTGCCAGTAGAAGCTGGGGGGCACCAACCCCCTGGGAGGGAGGGTTGCAGCTACAGGTCCAGCAACAACCCCATGCCAGTAGAGGGGGAGCTGCAGCTACAGGTCCAGCACCAACCCCCTGCCCGTAGAGTGGGGGCTGGAGCTACAGGTCCAGCACTAACCCCCCCCCTGCCATTTGAGAGGGCTGGAGAAACAGGTCCATCACCAACCCCCTGGCAGCACAGGGGGGCTGTAGCAACAGGTCTAGCAACAAACCCCTGCCAGTAGAGAGGGGTTGGAGCTACACATTCAGCACCAACCCCCTTCCAGTAGAGAGGAGGAGGGGCTGCAGCTACAGGTCCAGCACCAACCCCCTGCCAGTGGAGGTGGGCTGGAGCTACAGATCCAGCACCAACCCCCTGCCAGTAGAGGGGGGGGCTGGAGCTACAGGTCCAGCACCAACCCCCTGCCAGTAGAGGTGGGCTGGAGCTACAGGTCCAGCATCAACCCCCTGCCAGTAGAGGGGGGTGTTGCAGCTACAGGTCCGACACCAACCCCCTGCCAGTAGAGGAGAGGCTGCAGCTACAGGTCCAGCACCAACCCCCTGCCAGTAGAGGGGGGGGGGGCTGGAGCTACAGGTCCAGCACCAAACCCCTGCAAGTAGAAGGGGGCTGGAGCAACAGGTCCAGCACCAACCCCCTACCAGTAGAGGGGGGCTGTAGCTACAGGTCTAGCACCAACCCCCTGCCAGTAGAGTGAGGTTGGAGCTACACATGCAGCACCAACCCCCTCCCAGTAGAGAGAAAAGGGCTGGAGCTACAGGTCCAGCACCAACCCGCTACCAGTAGAGGTGGGCTGGAGCTACAGGTCCAGCACGAACCCACTGCCAGTAGAGGGGGGCTTCAGATACAGGTCCAGCAACAACCCTCTATTAGTA
This sequence comes from Procambarus clarkii, assembly GCF_020424385.1. Classification (NCBI taxonomy): domain Eukaryota; kingdom Metazoa; phylum Arthropoda; class Malacostraca; order Decapoda; family Cambaridae; genus Procambarus; species Procambarus clarkii. Next base: position 18,630 of record NW_025552441.1, read on the forward strand.
GAGGGAGGGGCTGTAGCTACAGGTCCAGCAACAACCCCCTGCCAGTTAAACGGGGGGCTGCAGCTACAGGTCCAGCAACAACCCCCCCTGCCAGTAGAAGGGGGTGCAGCTACAGGTCCAGCATCAACCCCCAGACAGTAGAGGGGGGCTGGAGCTACAGGTCCAGCACCAACCCCCTGCCAGTAGAGGGGGGCTGGAGTTACAGGTCCAGCACCATTCCCGTGCCAGTAGAGGGGGGCTGGAGCTACAGCTCCAGCACCAACCCCCTGCCAGTAGAGGGGGGGCTGGAGCTACAGGTCCAGCACCAACCCCTGCCAGTAGAGCAGGGCAGGAGCTACAGGTCCAGCACCAACCCCTACCAGTAGAGGGGGGCAGGAGCTAAAGGTCCAGCACCAACCCCCTGCCAGTAGAGGGGGGCAGGAGCTACAGGTCCCGCACCAACCCCCTGCCAGTAGAGGATGGCTGAAACTACAGGTCCAGCACCAACCCCTGCCAGTAGAGGGGGGCTGGAGCTACAGGTCTAGCACCAACCCCGTGCCAGTAGAGGGGGCTGTAGCTACAGGTCCAGCACCAACCCCCTGCCAGTAGAGGGGGGCTGGAGCTACAGATCCAGCACTAACCTCCCCCCCCCCTGCCAGTAGAGGGGGGCTGGAGCTACAGATCCAGCACTAACCTCCCCCCCCCCCTGCCAGTAGAGGGGGCTGGAGCAACAGGTCCAGCACTAACCCCATACCAGTAGAGGGGCTGTAGCTACAGGTCTAGCACCAAACCCCTGCCAGTAAAGTGGGGTTGGAGCTACACATGCAGCACCAACCCCCTCCCAGTAGAGAGAAAAAGGGCTGGGGCTACAGGTCCAGCACCAACCCGCTGCCAGTAGAGGTGGGCTGGAGCTACAGGTCCAGAAACAACCCTCTGCCTGTAGAGGGATGGGAGGGGGGCTGCAGCTACAGTCCCAGCACCAACCCCCTGCTAGTAGAGGGGGCGGGCTGTAGCTACAGGTCCAGCAACAACCCCTTGCCAGTGGAGGAGGCTGGAGCTACAGGTCCAGAACCAACCCCCTGCCAGTAGAGGGGGGCTGGAGCTATAGGTTCAGCACCAACCCCCCCCCCCCCCCTGCCAGTAGAGAGGGGCTGGAGTTAAAGGTCCAGCACCAACCCACTGCCAGTAGAGAGGGCTGGAGCTACAGGTCCAGCACCAACCTCCTGCCTGTAGAGGGGGCTGGAGATACATGTCCAGCACCATTTCCCTGCCAGTAGAGGGGGACTGGAGCTACAGGTCCAGTTCCAACCCCCTGCCAGTAGAGGGGGACTGGAGCTACAGGTCCAGCACCAACCCCCTGCCAGTAGAGGGTGGAGCTGGAGCTACAGGTCCCGCACCAACCCCTGCCAGTAGAGGATGGCTGGAACTACAGGTCCAGCACCAACCCCCTGTCAGTAGAGGGGGGCTGGAGCTACATGTCCAGCACCAACCCCCTGCCAGTAGAAGTGGGGGGGGGGGAGGGTTGCAGCTACAGGTCCAGCAACAACCCCATGCCAGTAGAGGGGGAGCTGCAGCTACAGGTCCAGCACCAACCCCCTGCCCGTAGAGTGGGGGCTGGAGCTACAGGTCCAGCACTAACCCCCCACCCTGCCATTTGAGAGGGCTGGAGAAACAGGTCCATCACCAACCCCCTGGCAGCACAGGGGGGCTGTAGCAACAGGTCTAGCAACAAACCCCTGCCAGTAGAGGGGGGTTGGAGCTACACATTCAGCACCAACCCCCTTCCAGTAGAGAGGAGGGGGGCTGCAGCTACAGGTCCAGCACAACCCCCTGCCAGTGGAGGTGGGCTGGAGCTACAGATCCAGCACCAACCCCCTGCCAGTAGAGGGGGGGGGGGCTGGAGCTATAGGTCCAGCACCAACCCCCTGCCAGTAGAGGGGGGCTGGAGCTACAGGTCCAGCATCAACCCCCTGCCAGTAGAGGGGGGTGCTGCAGCTACAGGTCCGACACCAACCCCCTGCCAGTAGAGGAGAGGCTGCAGCTACAGGTCCAGCACCAACCCCCTGCCAGTAGAGGGGGGGGGCTGGAGCTACAGGTCCAGCACCAAACCCCTGCAAGTAAAGGGGGCTGGAGCTACAGGTCCAGCACTAACCCCCTACCAGTAGAGGGGGGCTGTAGCTACAGGTCTAGCACCAACCCCCTGCCAGTAGAGTGAGGTTGGAGCTACACATGCAGCACCAACCCCCTCCCAGTAGAGAGAAAAAGGGCTGGAGCTACAGGTCCAGCACCAACCCGCTACCAGTAGAGGGGGGCTGGAGCTACAGGTCCAGCACGAACCCACTGCCAGTAGAGGGGGGCTTCAGATACAGGTCCAGCAACAACCCTCTATTAGTAGAGGGAGGGGCTGTAGCTACAGGTCCAGCAACAACCCCCTGCCAGTTAAAGGGGGGCTGCAGCTACAGGTCCAGCACCAACCCCCCCTGCCAGTAGAGGGGGGCTGCAGCTACAGGTCCAGCATCAACCCCCAGACAGTAGAGGGGGGCTGGAGCTACAGGTCCAGCACCAACCCCCTGCCAGTAGAGGGGGGCTGGAGCTACAGGTCCAGCACCATTCCCGTGCCAGTAGAGGGGGGCTGGAGCTACAGCTCCAGCACCAACCCCCTGCCAGTAGAGGGGGGGCTGGAGCTACAGGTCCAGCACCAACCCCCTGCCAGTAGAGCAGGGCAGGAGCTACAGGTCCAGCACCAACCCCCTACCAGTAGAGCGGGGCAGGAGCTAAAGGTCCAGCACCAACCCCCTGCCAGTAGAGCGGGGCAGGAGCTACAGGTCCCGCACCAACCCCCTGCCAGTAGAGGATGGCTGAAACTACAGGTCCAGCACCAACCCCTGCCAGTAGAGGGGGGCTGGAGCTACAGGTCTAGCACCAACCCCGTGCCAGTAGAGGGGGCTGTAGCTACAGGTCCAGCACCAACCCCCTGCCAGTAGAGGGGGGCTGGAGCTACAGATCCAGCACTAACCTCCCCCCCCCCTGCCAGTAGAGGGGGGCTGGAGCTACAGATCCAGCACTAACCTCCCCCCCCCCCTGCCAGTAGAGGGGGCTGGAGCAACAGGTCCAGCACTAACCCCATACCAGTAGAGGGGCTGTAGCTACAGGTCTAGCACCAAACCCCTGCCAGTAAAGTGGGGTTGGAGCTACACATGCAGCACCAACCCCCTCCCAGTAGAGAGAAAAAGGGCTGGGGCTACAGGTCCAGCACCAACCCCCTGCTAGTAGAGGGGGCGGGCTGTAGCTACAGGTCCAGCAACAACCCCTTGCCAGTGGAGGAGGCTGGAGCTACAGGTCCAGAACCAACCCCCTGCCAGTAGAGGGGGCTGGAGCTATAGGTTCAGCACCAACCCCCCCCCCCCCTGCCAGTAGAGAGGGGCTGGAGTTAAAGGTCCAGCACCAACCCACTGCCAGTAGAGAGGGCTGGAGCTACAGGTCCAGCACCAACCTCCTGCCTGTAGAGGGGGCTGGAGATACATGTCCAGCACCATTTCCCTGCCAGTAGAGGGGGACTGGAGCTACAGGTCCAGTTCCAACCCCCTGCCAGTAGAGGGGGACTGGAGCTACAGGTCCAGCACCAACCCCCTGCCAGTAGAGGGTGGGGCTGGAGCTACAGGTCCCGCACCAACCCCCTGCCAGTAGAGGATGGCTGGAACTACAGGTCCAGCACCAACCCCCTGTCAGTAGAGGGGGGCTGGAGCTACATGTCCAGCACCAACCCCCTGCCAGTAGAGAGAAAGAGGGCTGGAGCTACAGGTCCAGCACCAATCCGCTGCCAATAGAGGGGCGGCTGTAGCTACAGGTCCAGCACCAACCCCCTGCCAGTAGAGGTGGGGGGGCTGGAGCTACAGTCCTAGCACCAAGCCCCAGCCAGTAGAGGGGGGGGATGGAGCTACTGGTCCAGCACCAACCTCTGCCAGTAGAGGGGGGCTGGAGCTACAGGTCCAGCACCAACCCCCTGCCAGTAGAGGGGGGTGGCGGGAGCTACAGGTCCAGCACCAACCTCCTGCCAGTAGAGGGGGCTGGAGATACATGTCCAGCACCATCCCCCTGCCAGTAGAGGGGGGTTGGAGCTACAGGTCCAGCACCAACCCCCTGGCAATAGAGGGGGGCAGGAGCTACAGGTCCAGCACCAACCCTTGCCAGTAGAGGGGGGCAGGAGCTACAGGTCCAGCACCAACCCCTGCCAGTAGAGGGGGGGGGGGCTGGAGCTACAGGTCCAGCACCAACCCCCTGCCAGTAGAGGGAGGGCTGGAGCTACAGGTCCAGCACCAACCCCCTGCCAGTAGAGGGGGCAGGAGCTACAGGTCCAGCACCAACCCCCTGCCAGTAGAGGGGGGCAGGAGCTACAGGTCCAGCACCAACCCCCTGCCAGTAGAGGGGGCAGGAGCTACAGGTCCAACACCAACCCCCTGCCAGTAGAGGGAGGGCTGGAGCTACAGGTCCAGAAACAACCCTCTGCCTGTAGAGGGGGGGGGGGGGGGGCTGCAGCTACAGTCCCAGCACCAACCCCCTGCTAGTAGAGGGGGCGGGCTGTAGCTACAGGTCCAGCAACAACCCCTTGCCAGTGGAGGAGGCTGGAGCTACAGGTCCAGAACCAACCCCCTGCCAGTAGAGGGGGGCTGGAGCTATAGGTTCAGCACCAACCCCCCCCCCCCTGCCAGTAGAGAGGGGCTGGAGTTAAAGGTCCAGCACCAACCCACTGCCAGTAGAGAGGGCTGGAGCTACAGGTCCAGCACCAACCTCCTGCCTGTAGAGGGGGCTGGAGATACATGTCCAGCACCATTTCCCTGCCAGTAGAGGGGGACTGGAGCTACAGGTCCAGTTCCAACCCCCTGCCAGTAGAGGGGGACTGGAGCTACAGGTCCAGCACCAACCCCCTGCCAGTAGAGGGTGGGGCTGGAGCTACAGGTCCCGCACCAACCCCTGCCAGTAGAGGATGGCTGGAACTACAGGTCCAGCACCAACCCCCTGTCAGTAGAGGGGGGCTGGAGCTACATGTCCAGCACCAACCCCCTGCCAGTAGAGAGAAAGAGGGCTGGAGCTACAGGTCCAGCACCAATCCGCTGCCAATAGAGGGGCGGCTGTAGCTACAGGTCCAGCACCAACCCCCTGCCAGTAGAGGTGGGGGGGCTGGAGCTACAGTCCTAGCACCAAGCCCCAGCCAGTAGAGGGGGGGGGGATGGAGCTACTGGTCCAGCACCAACCTCTGCCAGTAGAGGGGGGCTGGAGCTACAGGTCCAGCACCAACCCCCTGCCAGTAGAGGGGGGTGGCGGGAGCTACAGGTCCAGCACCAACCTCCTGCCAGTAGAGGGGGCTGGAGATACATGTCCAGCACCATCCCCCTGCCAGTAGAGGGGGGGTTGGAGCTACAGGTCCAGCACCAACCCCCTGGCAATAGAGGGGGGCAGGAGCTACAGGTCCAGCACCAACCCCTTGCCAGTAGAGGGGGGCAGGAGCTACAGGTCCAGCACCAACCCCTGCCAGTAGAGGGGGGGGGGGCTGGAGCTACAGGTCCAGCACCAACCCCCTGCCAGTAGAGGGAGGGCTGGAGCTACAGGTCCAGCACCAACCCCCTGCCAGTAGAGGGGGCAGGAGCTAAAGGTCCAGCACCAAACCCCTGCCAGTAGAGGGGGGCAGGAGCTACAGGTCCAGCACCAACCCCCTGCCAGTAGAGGGGGCAGGAGCTACAGGTCCAACACCAACCCCTGCCAGTAGAGGGAGGGCTGGAGCTACAGGTCCAACACCAACCCCCTGCCAGTAGAGGGGGGCAGGAGCTACAGGTCCAGCACCAACCCCCTGCCAGTAGAGGGGGGGCTGGAGCTACAGGTCCAGCTCCAACCCCCTGCCAGTAGAGGGAGGGCAGGAGCTACAGGTCCAGCACCAACCCCCTGCCAGTAGAGGGGGGCAGGAGCTACAGGTCCAGCACCAACCCCCTGCCAGTAGAGGGGGGCAGGAGCTACAGGTCCAACACCAACCCTCTGCCAGTAGAGGGAGGGCTGGAGCTACAGGTCCAACACCAACCCCCCTGCCAGTAGAGGGGGGCAGGAGCTACAGGTCCAGCACCAACCCCCTGCCAGTAGAGGGGGGGCTGGAGCTACAGGTCCAGCACCAACCCCCTGCCAGTAGAGGGAGGGCAGGAGCTACAGCTCCAGCACCAACCCCCTGCCAGTAGAGGGGGGCAAGAGCTACAGGTCCAACACCAACCCCCTGCCAGTAGAGGTGGGCTGGATAGTGGCGCTGACACTGCCCACAGGAGATAATGGGGCTGATACTGCCCACAGGAGATAATGGGGCTGACACTGACCACAGGTGATAATAGGGCTGACACTGACCACAGGTGATAATGGGGCTGACACTGACCACAAGTGATAATGGGGCTGACACTGACCACAGGTGATAATGGGGCTGACACTGACCACAGGTGATAATGGTGCTGACATTGACCACAGGTGATAATGGGGCTGGCACTGACCACAGGTCATAATGGGGCTGACACTGTCCACAGGTTGAGGACCTCCGCAGGATGAGGGAGCCCGTCAAGAGGCTGGTGGAGGCTGGCCGGGTGTTGGCCGTCCAGGAAGACCAAGATGGCCGCCGCTCCGCCAGGATAACTCTACAAGACGGACAGCTGTACCTCCACCCACTCCTGCGTCAGCCCACGCCCGCCCATGCCTACACCCTCCAGGTTACTTTATTACACCAACTAGTCTTACTGACTTACTGAGTTTTGATAACTAATATGATAACATTTTGTTGTACAGTTATCAGCATGATTTATTTCATTTTCTGCAGGAGAGTGAGGTTGTGGGCGTGCTGGAGCCCTCCTGCACCCTGGCGTTCCTTGACCTCGGGTGGGCGGGGTCAACAAGAGGGCGGGTCACCATCCGGCTGACCCCTGACACTCCGCTGGCCAGACAGTTTGTGTTGTTGTGTACGGGCCAGCGGGGCCACACCTACTGCAACACTAAACTGTTGGAGGTGGGGGCCAAGGGTCAGCCGTGGGAGTGTGTGGTGGGTGGAGACTACGAGAGTAATGATGGTATGGGAGGAGCCCCACTGCTGCCTGACCTCCAGGGGCAGTACCGGAGGTCAGTCCGGGCAGGAACTGTGTTGTGCTGGTGTGGGCCGGGGGATCGCAAGAGTGCCCAGTTCGCCATCATCACCAGGGACCGCCAGGATGGTGGCCAGTTGCCAGATGTCTTCGGTGATGTGGTGAGCGGCCTGGATGTGGTGAGGGCGACAGTCAACCACAGTGACATTACGGAGGTGACTGTGGTGGACTGTGGTGTTGTACTGCCACTCTAGTACAATGTACCACCACCATCACTACTGTGGTGTTGTGCTGCCACTCTAGTTCACTGTACCATCACCATCACTACTGTGGTGTTGTGCTGCCACTCTAGTTCACTGTACCATCACCATCACTACTGTGTTGTTGTGCTGCCACTCTAGTTCACTGTACCACCACCATCACTACTGTGGTGTTGTGCTGCCACTCTAGTTCACTATACCACCATCATCACTACTGTGGTGTTGTGCTGCCACACTTGTTCACTGTACCACCACCATCACTACTGTTGTTTTGTGCTGCCACTCTAGTTCACTGTACCATCACCATCACTACTGTGGTGGTGTGCTGCCACTCAAGTTCACTGTACCATCACCATCACTACTGTGTTGTTGTGTTACCACTTTAGTTCACTGTACCACCACCATCACTACTGTGGTGTTGTGCTGGCACTCTAGTTCACCGTACCATCACCATCACTACTGTGGTGTTGTGCTGCCACTCTAGTTCACTGTACCATCATCATCACTACTGTGGTGTTGTGCTGCTGTACCATCACTCCTGCATCACCATTGACAGCGTGTTTTGATGTCAATGTAATTTAAGGACACGCCTTTATCACTATATCCTCATAACTTCACTATATCTGGCATTTAACACTTTTGTATTTTTTCTTTGGTATCATATACCTGACAATCACGGCTGTATCACCATCAATGCTATATCTTCTCAGTACTGTAACCTATCATTGTTGTATCACTATAGCTTCACTATCACCGCTATATATCACCATCACCTCAGGCCCCACACTTGGGGTCATATACTGACCATGTTGAGCACCAAATTGTTGGTGTCACTATATGACAGCCGTTGTCACTGTTATATCACCAACAGTTCACTATCACATAACACTATCACTGCTACACCAACATTTCACTTTCACCGCATTATCACCTCACACTGATAGATTTCCTCCTTACATTTACTGTTATATCACTATCATTGCTACAGTACCACCACCGCACCATCACTACTATATCACCATCACTGTCATATCACCATCACCTCACTACCACTACTATACTACCATCACTTCACTATCACTGCTATTTCACTGTCACTCGGGTGTGTTGTGATATTACCATACTGTACCATGGTGTGTTGTGATATTACCATACTGGTCCATGGTGTGTTGTGATATTACCATACTGGACCATGGTGTGTTGTGATATTACTATACTGGACCATGGTGTGTTGTGATATTACCATACTGGTCCATGGTGTGTTGTGATATTACCACACTGGACCATGGTGTGTTGTGATATTACCATACTGGACCATGGTGTGTTGTGATATTACCATACTGGTCCATGGTGTGTTGTGATATTACCATACTGGTCCATGGTGTGTTGTGATATTACCATCCTGGACCATGGTGTGTTGTGATATTACCATACTGGACCATGGTGTGTTGTGATATTACCATACTGGACCATGATGTGTTGTGATATTACCATACTGGTCCATGGTGTGTTGTGATATTACCATACTGGTCCATGGTGTGTTGTGATATTACCATACTGGACCATTGTGTGTTGTGATATTACCATACTGGACCATGGTGTGTTGTGATATTACCATACTGGACCATGGTGTGTTGTGATATTACCATACTGGTCCATGGTGTGTTGTGATATTACCATACTGGACCAATGTGATATTACCATACTGGACCATGGTGTGTTGTGATATTACCATACTGGACCATGGTGGTGTGTTGTGATATTACCATACTGGGATGTGTTGTGATATTACCATAGCTATTCATCACCATGGTGTGTTGTGATATTACCGTTCAGTACATACTGGCCCGTGTTAGTGACATACCATACTGGACACACATCACATGGTGTGTTGTGATAAACAATAAACCATGGTGTGTTGTGATATTACCATAACATTCTGATTGAGGTAAAATACACACAAAGGGATGAGGTAGTCAAGCTATTCTCACCCCGTTCAGTACAACGTGTTAGTACATGGTAGACAGACGTCACACACAAATACTTTTATGACCTACATGTACATTTCCTCCTTCACAAGTAGTATGGTATCAGACGTACACAAATACTTTTATGATAATTCAACAAAATATTACAGTCTTGGTGCAAAATTCTTATATCTCTCAAGAATATCATCAACCTTTCCTTTGTGACACATCCAGGCTATTTGCTCAGGAACAGTCCTTATCTCAGTGTTTCTATATACATTAATCAACGGACAATCAAGAACATAATGGGCAAGGGTGTGAGACCTTAACATACCACATAGTTTACACTTCGTGTCATTATCATGAACACCTATCCCATATTCCCAGTAATATTTGTACCCAAGCCTGAGCCGCATGTACACAGAGTCACTCCAAGCATTTCTCCTTTTACCATAAGTGAAATGGGTGTTTTGACTCACATACATGTAGTGTTGCATGGTTAGACTTCTCTCATACATTATCCCTCTCCTCTCCACTCCTGCCTGTGCCTGAATATTTCTGATTTTGCTTCTTATTTGTCTCATTGTGAATTCACATTCAATGTCAATTTGTGGTTTTGATGTGGCACGTTTGGCCAAGTCATCCGCCACCTCGTTGAGCACTATTCCAACATGAGATGGAATCCACATGAATTTCACACTATGACCTTTCAGCTGTATCTCAGTTATTCTTCTCTTACAATCCTCAACTATAGACATGAAGACTGGGTTTCGACTGTTTAAGGACTCCAGTGCTCCTCGGCTATCGACAAATACAAAAACATTTTTGTCGTCATGACGTACTTCCTCCAAACACGCCAGAATGGCCTGCAGTTCAGCTTGTGTGGATGATATATAATTACTAAGCCGGAGTTCAATTATCCTGTCCACAGTCCCAAACTCCGTATATTCCCTTATTAGGACACCACACCCTGCCCTGCCATCCTCCGCCACCGACCCGTCGCAATATACATGTAAACTGTTGCCTCTTGGTAACCGAGATATCATGCTTCCATACAAACACCGTAATTGTCCCGGTTCATGATGAATCTTTTTCACCTTGAGGGGTACAATTTCGACGTCTATTTTCTGTACTTTCCAGGGAGCAGACATATTACACTGTCGAGAGGGTTTACAGCAGTCAAGTACATCGTATTCCCTGAGGTCATGAGCTAATCCCCTCGTGTAGCGTGTCTCCCTCAGTTTCCTGGAAGTGTGTACGTCACTCAAGCAGGTCTGAACGCTCTCAAACAGCTTATCCCCTCCTTTTCTCCGCATGAAACGAATAGCTACTCTAGTGTTAATGTCACGGACTCTATCACACACACTGTAAATTTAATTCCATTCTCATTATTTCAATCATTGCATTTCTTTGACATCCAAGAATAATCCTCATAGCCTCGTTCTGTATCAGCTCTATTTTTTGAATTCTGCCTTGGCCTGTGTAAGACAAAACGGGTGCTGCGTAGTCTATCAGGGACCGAACAGTGCTTATGTATAACATCCGTAAGATAGGTACCCCAACACCTTTACCAGAAAAAGCCAGTGCTTTTAGAGGATGCAGACGGGCTTTACATAAGGTGCTGATATGATTTATTTCAGCATTTTTACTCTCACATGTGTATCCAACATACATGCCCAGATACTTGTACTTCTGAACACGGCTCAGTTCCACACCATTTAGAGTAAGTGTTATATTTCTTCGTTTCCTATACTCATATTTGGTTTTATCTGCATTTATAACTAAGCCTAACTTGTGACAGGTTGTACCAAGTATGTTAAGAGCAGTTTGAATTTTGTTCCCGGAAGTGCCTTGTATAAGAATGTCATCAGCATATATGATCGTCGTGACCCCTGGAGGATACATCTCTGATGCTAATCTGTTCATTAATACATTGAATAAGGTGGGACTTAATACTCCCCCTTGTGGGATACCTAACTGAAACCTCCGTTCCTCAGACATGTATCCCTGATAATACACCTGACCTTTTCTGCCTTGTAGATAATCCCTTATCCAGTGTAGCAATCTCCCTGTTATTCCCAGATTGGCTAATTCGTATAAGATTACTTCCCCATTGGCTTTATCAAATGCTCCTTGTAGATCAACAAAAACTCTACAATTGTCATCCATATTAGACAAACACTTTAAGAGACAATCCGCAGTACTTTTGCCTTTGATAAAACCAAAGAGATTACTGGACATGTTATCACCTACAAGGTAGAGTAGCCTATTTAACAAAATCCTTTCCATCATTTTACAAAAGCAGGATATTAAGGAGACAGGTCTGTAGCCTCCGTTTGACTTAGGGATAGGAATGATGACAGCCTCTTTCCATTTTCTTGGTAACTTTCCCTCTCTATAACTCATATTAAACAAATCAAGTAAGGGACTAGGTTTCATACCGGCTAAATAATTAAGAATGTCATACGTTACTCCATCTTTCCCGGGAGCAGTAGAGCTGCCACTTTTTATAGCATCCAGTAGCTCATCGTGAGTTATCTCAGTGCACGCTATAGATCTTGTATTTAAGGCACATAAAGTTACTCCATTTCTAATATTTTCCCATGACTCAATGGTGACTCTCGTGTCTGCAGGTAAGGACTCCATACCAGCAGCACTAGCCCATTTATCTACTAACTCATTAGCAACCTTCCCTGGATCTGAGTGAGAAATGAATTTGGTCTTACAACCCCTGATTTGTTTACTGCTCTCCATATGTCTTTAAGGTTCTTAGTATTACCAATGGACTGAGCAAAGTCTTGCCAGTATCTGTCCCGCGCCTCCTTCCTCACCTGACTGCATTCCCTAGCCACTTCCAACATTGTATTTTTCTCTTCATCCCTCATTCCATTTTTTAACCATTCTTTATGTGCACTCCGTAGCATTCTCTCCCACCCCTTGACTTGCTGATCATTGGAATATTTAAATTTCTTAGGTCCATGCGTCTTGCTTCCCCTGCCCCCGTTATTTTCCCTCTGTACTAATTTCTCTATGTTCTCGACCATGTCCTCGTAAAAACTATCAACGCAAGCGGCGTGTATTGTTGATACCAATCTCCCATATTTTGAATAAAATAATTTTTCATATCTTTATTAATATTTAGCCTTTTCCTTTGAAAGTGGACTTGTTTTTTCCCCAGTGGTAATTCAACGTTCAAGGCAAAGTGGTCACTAAGTAGTTCCCGAACAACCCGAGCCTCCCCCATAATCCCCTGAGAGTTTAAAATGCAGGCATAGTCAAGCCGTCCTCCCCTGATGTGAGTTGGTTCATTGTTTCCCTAGAGACAGGTATCTGGATGATCTTGTAGAAACTGTAACCACTTGACCCCATTAGTATTAATGCTACCCACTGTCCCAAGGCTTGTGTGCCGAGCATTAAGGTCCCCAATGACCAGTGAAAGATCAGTATAAATGCAGTCAGGTAGATAGTTAGCGTCGAAGCAGTTCCTGGATACATACAAATTAACTACAATAAATTCCCCTTCCCTTAATGATAATTTAACACAGACACTCTCTATACCTTGCGTTTTTGATGGCGGTTCTACTAACTCTGCTGGTATGGAGTTCTTTACATAAATCGACGTGCCTCTGATGTTATTTGCGGCGAAGAGGTGAAACCCTTTATAACCATTTAATTTCAATAATCCTTCATTCCTATCCCCTGTCTCCTGGAGAGCTACAACATCAATATGACGTCCATTATTGGCCCAAATGATTACTTCATGTTATGTTTAATTATAGAGTTCTTCCTTTCACTACGACTACCATCAATTTCACACATTTCACTTTCCTTCATTTCATCACTCAATATTTCATTATTGTCCTCAACCACTATATCCTGACTTTCCTTCACTGTTTTGTGATTTTCCTTGACCTCCTGAACGCTTAATTTCGCCTCGATGAACTCTATTCTCTGCTCCAGATTTCGGAGGAACTCACCAACTTTTCTGAGTTCAGCCCACACTTCCTTGCCCATATCCAACCCGTTCTCGCAAATTCGTAAAGTCAATATTGACTTATTAACTACGTGCATAGGTGATATACTAAACATAATAGATACCCTTAAAAAGATTCATAGAAAACACCGACCTTACCTAACCTTGTTAGTATCTTAAGATAAGCATCTTATTGCTTCGTAATTACAATTATTACTTAACCTATACCTATTATAGGTTAGGTAATAATTGTAATTACGAAGCAATAAGATGCTTATCTTAACATACTAAGTAGGTTAGGTAAGGTTGGTGTTTCTATGAATCTTTTTTTCTGAGCCACAGTAGCCACTTCACTCACCGTTACATTGTCACTGCCGGAGTCCTGAGTGGTGGCGTGGCTGCTTGTTGCTTGAGCCTGACGAAGTAAAGGTGACTCCTTAACCCACGCATTCGTCCGGTTCACTGGTGCTGTTTGGGGCAGACTGTTTTGCTGTGCTCCCGGTGTCTGGGTAAGAGCTCTTGCTTGCTCTGTAACATTCACCGGCCGGGGAACATCCATACTCGGCCTCTTGCTACACACAGCCGAGCTCGCATTGTGAACACCTCCACAGTTGCAGCATCTGGGAACTATTTTCTCACCCAGATTAAGTCTGTTTCTACACACATTAGAGAGGTGAGACTTTCCGCAGAAACGACATCGTGGATCATTTTGACAGCTCCAGGATTTATGCCCCCATCTGCAGCATTTCAGGCATATTATGGGCTCTTCCACATTCTTTGCTACATGCGTGTAGCCCGCCACAGTGATGAACACTTTCTCGGGAACTTCACCTCTCACTAGAGCCACCACCTGACTCCTAGCTTCACCTTTAATAAGGTGACGCTTGGCCCACACAAATCGTTGGTCGTCGAGGATGAACTCGGGGTCTAGAATCTGAGGGTATTTATAGATAATTACCTTCGTCAGCTTCTCGTTCCCCTCCGGTATTGCCATAACAATTCCATCGTTTCCTTGCTGGGTAAGATACTCCACTGCCTCCATAGAACCTACCGTTAAGTAAGATCTGTTTACACCTTCCTTCAGCAGGGGCTCGAACTTGCGGTGTTCTCTTCCAAGTGTGACTGTCCACAGCAGCTTCTGATGATAGGCCAGCGTGCATGAGGCAGGGAAGAGAAGCCTCCATCTCCGCTGACCCTCACCTTCCTCACATCGTTCCGTCCGTTCGTTCTGTCCGTTCGTTCTGTCCGTTCGTTCTGTCCGTTCGTTCTGTCCGTTCGTTCTGTCCGTTCGTTCTGTCCGTTCGTCCTTCTGACATCAGTCTCGGCGTCGTTCTTCATTCTCTTGTCGTTTCCGTTAAGTGTACTATCACTGTTAACACTACGCCTTACATCCTGCCTTCTCCGTTTCTTCTGTTGCCTGGTTAGAAATTCTTGAAACTCATAAATAATAATAATAATAATAATCACTGTGGAAAGAATACAAGAATATTCTGCAATGTTATAGCAACTGCTGTAATTAGCTTATAATAAAGTTATAGAGTACAGTACTATAAACACAGATACTGTAACATTTAATATAAAATGCTAAAGGAAACTTCAGATTAAGGTCTGGGGAAAACATAAAATTTGTCTATAATGCACTTCAACTGCTGAAAAAAACAATATTATTTATACTTAATACACTGCACCAGAATGTAGTTGGAATCACTTAACATAACATTACTAATGAACAATGGAACTTGTAGCACCAAACACCACAAAAAAGAATTGAGTGAGGAATGGGCAGCTAATTCCTCTTATCAAGTCACTGGAGGAAAGAATATTTGATATACAGGGTTATTTCCTTATTAAATCGCAATTATTGTATAGCACAGAGTGTACCAGCTATAGTTTACTTAGCTTCGGGCTGTGGTATCCTCAGAACAAGGTTGGCTATCGTGAAAAACAATCCATGAGGAGTCGTGTGGGGAGGGGAGGGGGGGGGTGAGGTGAGCGGCGGCGTTGTTTACATCCGGAGGCGATCCTGGCGTCGGTTT
This sequence comes from Procambarus clarkii, assembly GCF_020424385.1. Classification (NCBI taxonomy): domain Eukaryota; kingdom Metazoa; phylum Arthropoda; class Malacostraca; order Decapoda; family Cambaridae; genus Procambarus; species Procambarus clarkii. The sequence continues at coordinate 33,945 of NW_025552441.1, forward strand.
CCTGAACCTGGGCTGACGTCATGGACTGCTGTGACGTCATGGGAGGACGAGGGCGACGATTACAGAAACGAAGAGTACAGATGAATGTTGTAATGTAGAAAATACTCCATCCAGTGAGCAGTACACTTCAAAAGGCGCTGGAGTTGACACTCGGCGGCGATAACAGTAGCTAGGGAGCACCAACGAAAATCTGGGCGAGTAGGCTGCAGCGTCCCCTGGACGTTTGAAATTCAAAATGGCTGGGTGAAGCTGGCTTTTCCTCCTCCCTGGATGAAGTAATGTTCTTGTTGGCAATAACTGCCTTACTTGGAGACGTTGACCTAGTGCAATAGTTGTCTGGTAGGACCCTGGACTAGTAAGATTATCGATGACAGCAAGTGTTGCTGTGGTAGGTGGCTTGTGCTTGCTATGGCGTCGTGAGAGGCACACGAGGGGAGGTTTTCCTTGAGAGATATCCCTCCCTGCTCACCAGTATTGTGTGTTCCTCTTTCCTTTTTGTTTGTATTGTTACTTCCTTTTGTGTAGGTCTTGCTTAGGGTCTTGGAGTAACACACACGTGTACTTCTTGGTATTATTACTTGAGGTAGGATAAATATCAGCACACAAAGTCCTGTACGTCCTGCCTCTAGCGTTGTCTGAGAGGAACTGTGGACCATGGAGTGTTATGATATTACCATACTGGACCATGGTGTGTTGTGGTATTACAATACTGGTCCATGGTGTGTTGTGATATTACCATACTGGTCCATGGTGTGTTGTGATATTACCATACTGGTCCAAGGTTGTGTTGTGATATTACCATACTGGTCCACGGTGTGTTGTGATATTACCATACTGGTCCATGGTGTGTTGTGATATTACCATACTGGACCATGGTGTGTTGTGGTATTACAATACTGGTCCATGGTGTGTTGTGATATTACCATACTGGACCATGGTGTGTTGTGGTATTACAATACTGGTCCATGGTGTGTTGTGATATTACCATACTGGTCCATGGTGTGTTGTGATATTACCATATGGGTGTGAGGTGGTGTTATGACCACACATACACCAGTATGATCATACTGTAGCTGGTGTATGATGTGCTCAAACTGTATAGTGATGTCTTGGCTGATTAGCCTAGTATCACGAATATTAATTTATATAGTTATTATTTTTTCGACAACACACTAGTATTAAATGTGTATTGCCAATGTATTCCCCATATATCTATGTATATTATATATCTGTACCATAAGTCCTTGCCATGTATTTGTGGATATATATTAGAAGTCTAGTGAATAGCAGTAGCCTAATGTCATGTAGCTTGAAAAACATCTGTATATGCTTATATTATGGAATGCTACATAATGCTGTTTAGGAAATATTATGTGGACTATGATGGAGAATGTATAAATTTAGGTCTCGGATGTATTACTGTCATGTGTACTGTGAAATTTTCCTTTCATTATGGTTCATTGCATTGTCCTCTAACATTTAATTGGATTTTGGCACTGAGAGATGTATACCACATAGACATGGTTTTGATACACATGTTGCATATATATATACTTTATATTGTATTCATGTATACTTATGTATAATGGCTGGCTGGCAGACGTCTTGAAATCCTCCCTTAACCCCTTCTCCCCTCTCTTGCCAGTGTTACCATGTCTTGCCAATATGAATTCTTTGTTTACATTATATAATCTTTAATGTAATGAATTATTGATATGTATTATTATGTTAGGTTGTGTATTATAGTCTTTATTTTGTTGATATATGAATTACAAGCTCTTGATCGAGATATGTCTGTATATGAGTTTGAGATATTTGAGAGAGAGGCGTCAGCTGACTCATAGAGGTGGATACAGTGTCGCTCCCGGCCAGCATGGCTCTGGGCGGTCACTCTTTGATGTTCTCAGTCGAGCGCATGTGTTGCCGCTACGGTCCGGGTTTTGTGACCTTATTTGTGTCATTTGACTGCTAGGATATTTGTCATGTTGCAGTAATGTATACCGTGGATCAGTTCTACCATTGTGCATCCTTTAGCAGGTGGAGTCCGGATTTCTTGAAGAAAGGACAGGACGAAGGACACTACAGCCGAATTGAAAGCAAAGGTCAACAAACTGATCGAAACTGTGAACGCCAAGAAATCCGGATTCCACCTGCCAAAGATTATTGGGGAATATAAAACTGGATATGCGTATGGAAATGTCAAGACACACAAGCCTGGAAACCCACTTTGGCCAATCATTAGCCAGATACCCACACCCACGTACAGACTGGCGAAGCGACTCAACGGCCTGCTGACTCCTTATGTTCCTTGCGCCTTCAACCTGAAGTCTCCAAAGGAATTTGTTGACTTACTGCGGGGCACACGGGCCACAGGGATAAGAGCCTCGTTGGACGTAGAATCGCTGTTTACCAACGTACCTGTGGACGAGACAATCGGGATGATAGCCGACAGAGTGTATCGTGATCCAGCCTGTACTCCTCTTGACATACCCGAAAATATTCTAAGGAAACTACTCCAAGCTTGTACTAAAGAGGCACCCTTCTTGAGCCCGGATGGGCACATGTATAAGCAAGTAGATGGGGTCGCCATGGGTTCTCCCCTAGGTGTCCTGTTTGCAAACTTCTACATGGGTACCATCGAGCAAAAAGTCTTAGTCGACATGCACTTGAAACCGGCCATATACTGCAGGTATGTTGACGACATTTTTACACAGGTACCTGATGTCTGACATCTGCAGGAGCTGAAGGAGGCATTTGAGCAGAGTTCCGTGCTGCGTTTCACTTACGAGATGGAAAAGGATGGGAAGCTGCCTTTTCTAGATGTAACAGTCATGGAAAAGAGCGGAGGTTTTCACACTGCAGTCTACACTTAGGAAACGAACATAGGAATGTGCCTAAATGCCAACAGCGACTGCCCAGACAGGTACAAGAGGAGTGTTGTTAACGCCTATGTCGACCGTGCTCTAAGCCACAGCTCAGAATGGAAGCAAGTCGACGAAGAACTCTGTAGGGTAAGGCAGGTCCTAGTCAACAACGGCTTCTCCAATGGTTTCGTCGAAGACATCATAAGAAGTTAGTTTAGTTCATTTATTATGCACCCCATACCCATCTTGTGGGCGGTAGTGGAAAGGGTTACAGAGGCACATAATGGGCTCAGGGACTGAACCCCACAATTCATTTAGCTAAGCAAGTTACAATCTTGATGAGCTAGTTACAAAATTCAATATAAGTCATCACATCAACAATGGGTTCGAGATCGACCTCAAGTACAGGTTCTAAATTAAGCAACTGACATATGTGGAGAGCTAGTGTCAAAATTTATATGTTTGTCCTGCACACCGCCCCCCATCCAGTGGGCAGTGGTGGATAGGTTACAATCACTTAGTTACTACCTACAGTTAGCAAACTGGGGATATTTGGCTAAAATTTCTGGTAGCAGATCATTTTGAATGAAATATTGACACATCGCTGGAACATTGGTTATAGAATTGTCTCTAAATTCACGTATCTTTTCGCACTCCATCACATATCATAAGAAGGAAAGTGAAACGCCATGCAACCTCTGAAGAGACAACTAACACAACACCTATACCCCCTATTAGACTATTTTACAGGAACTTCTTTTCCACAGCTCATAAAACAGAGGAAAGGGTCCTGAAAGATATTGTTAAGGGGGCATATCAAAAAATATCGTTATAAATTAAAATTGTTCAATTTGCTTATAAATTTTTTTATGAAATGGTTATAGAAAGGGCTGCAACTGGTCCAAGTTTCACCATCACACCCTAAACAGAAAAGGAGAAAAAAAATACACAACGTATTATGCAACGAATGTTCAACATTCTCAAATAATCTCAGGGAACACATGTGTCAACTAAAATGTCTACTATGTGCTGTAGAAGCACAAACTCTTGTAATAATTGTAATATGTATGTTCAATATATTTATATTTAAAAAAAAAAAAAAAATTTTTATTTTTTTTATTTTTTTTTTTTTGGCGAATTTTTTTTTCTCGTTTGTTATCAAGGGATTTGCATGAAACTTGCACACCTTGCTCAATGGATGCCTATCTGCAAGGATGCCAATTATGAACGAAATCTGTCGAAGTCAAGCTCAGCTACAGGTGGCCGAACTTGGATCTTTATTTTACTCTGGAAAGTAATTTACACCTTCAAACTACTTCAGAGCTTTCATTTATTAATCAATTTACCTGCAAATTACACCTTATATGTACCGTTTGTGCTTCTACAGACTCTAGTAGAGGTTTTAGTCCAAAGTCTATTGTTGATTTTATAAAAATTTATAAATATCATATATTGCATATTTTTTTAGTAGGGTAACTTTGAAAAATTATATTATTGCACTAAACACATTTTTGATAAAACTGATCACTAGAACCCTTTATTATGTGCTTACTTTAATATCTGAGTGTTATAAAAATGATTTTAGTTGACACATGTGTTCCCTGAAACTATTTGAAAATTCGTTGCATAATTCGTTGTTTATTTTTTTTCTCCTTTTCTGTTTAGGGTGTGATGATGAAACTTGGACCAGCTGCAGCCCTTTCTATAACCATTTCATAAAAAAAATTATAAGCAAATTGAACCACTTTTAATTTTACATCGATATGCCCCCTTAATAGAAACGTTATCCCTACAGACAAAAATCAGAGGATACAACTGACGATTTACTATAAAACCAGATAAACGGCCAGCCTACTCATGAGAAACTCTCCAGACACAAAGCAGAACGCTTTAAAAGAGACCAACGTCGTCTATGCCTTCAAATGCCCACTTGGGGACTGTAAGCTCCAAAAAACCCAGTATATAGGCAAGACAACAACATCTCTTTCTAGGTGTTTAACGATGCATAAACAACAGGGCTCCATTAAGGAACATATAATCTCTTCCCACAACCAAACCATCGCCAGAGAAATCCTAATAAACAGCAGAAATCATCGATAGATACAGCGATAGCAGGCGGCTTGACGTTTGCGAGGCACTTCACATTAAGAAGTCAACACCAGCAATCAACAGCCAATTAATGCACAACTATATTCTACCCACCTCAAGACTCTGCTCCAATATAGAAGCATCAAGAAATATGGACCAATAGGCTTTCTACAATCACTTCCAT
>NW_025552442.1:0-26664 GCF_020424385.1 Procambarus clarkii
CCCTCCCTCATCCGCACGTCCGTTCAGGACTCAATGTCCGGATACACCTTGAACTTGGACCGGAATATCTTGCATAATAATAATACAGGAGACCGAAGAAGGCCGGATGGGCCGTACGATGCAGCTAAAGGTTGCTCTTTCCCTGCATCACCCTGGCAGCCCCTGTTGCAGGTCAGTCAGCTGCCTCAGGATTTTGTCGCAGAAAATAAATACATTCTTCAAGGTGTTATGAATGCAAAGCTTTACAATAATTGAAGCATCTCGCTGGGTCGCCAGCGACTGTGTTCAACACATGCATTAAAAACAAGATATTGTGTTTAGCGATGCATCTGATGGATATTTTAGAATATTTCTGGAATATTCACGTCGACAAGACCTCGAATGTGAATATTCCAGGTTCAGACTCACCATGGGTCAGAACCTGGGTACAGTCACCTCACCATTCATGTTCACATGAATCTTTAAACCTGGGATCGGCTGCTTCATGCACATGGAGATTCCACAGCAAGAGGATTCAGCGCAGGTGTTTCGGTCACTTATTGGGTACTCAAGACCATCACAACCAACACGGTAAATCCCCCCATGAGGGGATTACTGTGGGATTTGTGTTTTGTTGATAAGTGTTCTCTTGAAGCCCTGGTGTCCTGGAGAGAGAGAGAGAGAGAGAGAGAGAGAGAGAGAGAGAGAGAGAGAGAGAGAGAGAGAGAGAGAGAGAGAGAGAGAGAGAGAGAGAGAGAGAGAGAGAGAGAGAGAGAGAGAGAGAGAGATTAATTCATTTATAGTAACAAAGAAACAAAGTTGGAAGAAATAAACATCAACTCATCCACCTGGTGTATGAACACACACCTTGTATACATGTCCCTGACGAATTAATGGACTATGATTACAAATATTAATTATAAATTGAAACGAGATACAACATGCAATGTCCCCCCCCCCTCTTAATGTTATTAAATACTCATTAAGAATTTCCAAGTTATGAAGAATCCTATACACTTAAGGAAGGCAATTAACCCTCGCTCTATTATCTTGACACACAACACCTGTGTCTCAGATCATATCTTCCCATTGTCTTCACGTGAGGACCTTGAGACAATAAAAAAATGAGAGATGTTAATCTACAATTGCTCTGGTATTAGATATGTCTTGCTTATCAATATGCAGTACTAGGCTTGATAGCTGCAGGGGGGGCAACACCCCCCACCTTTTAGGGGGGCTGTCTTCACCTTGTAAAACTCTTCCCTCTGTGTATACATCTTCACTGAAACAAACTCACTCCTACATACCACCTGTTCTACCCACATACCACTCCTGCATATACATAATGTTCAATGTGAATAAGAAATAACATGCGAACTGTGCCAGTTCCACTCGGTACTAAACGAACAAAGTGGCGGTGAAAACTAATTAGTCAAATGAACCACAAAGGCGTTATAGATAATAGTTTGTGTCAGCTGAGTACTGGATAAATGGAACACATTAAGAAGCTATGTGGTGGGGGCAGACTCTATACACAGTTTCCACTATACCCAATTCGCTCAAGAATTCGTACTCAATATTGATGTTTGAAAGATGGAACTAAAGATCTGAACCTCAATCTCCCCCTGAAACCCTCATTAGGTGAGTACAACTAAGTAAGTAGTGCCTCCATAATTACTCTTTCTCACGCACACACTCCACACCGGCACCCCTGACTCAACACACCCTCCACACTCACTCCATATTCACTTACTCATCATGTGAATTTTGAATTCTTGTGACTATCACACAGTTGTTGACATTAAAGGTTCCAGCGATAGCCTTTCTCTTGTCCTCAAGGGAACCATGGCCACTTCCACCCTCCCCAACACACCCCTCCACCCTCCCCAACACACCCCTCCCCCTTCTCCAACACATCCCCACCCTCCCCAACTCTGACAGAAGGCCTACACTGGCTAAATTCCCACGCTTCTCCAGGTTGAGCGCGGATTAATTTTTTCCATCCTTTCCCCCCTACTCTCTCCACCACTCCTCTCTACCAGTGCGTGTGGTGTGTGTGTGTGTGTGTGTGTGTGTGTGTGTGTGTGTGTGTGTGTGTGTGTGTGTGTGTGTGTGTTCATAGTTCCTGGCCCCTTAACATCGTTTGGGTGGATGTTATTTACATTTGAATTCATGAATATAATAACACCCTTAGTTTCATCTCCTGGTGCGTTCCCCTCACCCACGACCCTCACCCCTCATAACATTATTTCTCCTATATCTCGCTCATTTGGCTGTAAGTTCAATTGTGTCCCCTCGTCCTAGTTTCCCCTCACCTGTGTCTTCCCTCGTTCCAGTTCCAACACGTGGGGGAAGGATAGCTAGGGGGAGATAGGGAGTAGTGAGGGAAGGGGAGTTAGGGCAAGAGGCAGGAAAGGGGGAGATACGGAAGGAAAGAGAGGTAAGCTGAAGGGCAAGAAGTTGGATGTCTTGCTCTCGTAATCCTCATAAATATTGGTTGCCTTAAAAGAGGCTAGGTTTTCTTGCTCCATTGTCTTGTAACTACATCGTTCTGTCATATATGGTGTTTATGCTGTTTGGAGCATAGTTGTTTATGTGGTTAATTGGAGCTAGTAGTGACCACTGTGTAAGGGTTGACTGTTGTTGGTGTTTCAGATTTAGCTACTCAGGACGGTGTCCATGTAGCACGGGCTATGGTGAGCCCGTATAAGTGTTGATTGTGAAGAGTGTGTGTGTGTGTGTGTGTGTGTGTGTGTGTGTGTGTGTGTGTGTGTGTGTGTGTGTGTGTGTGTGTGTGTGTGTGTGTGTGTGTGTGTGTGTGTGTGTGTGTGTGTGTGTGTGTGTGTGTGTGTGTGTGTGTGTGTGTGTGTGTGTGTGTGTGTGTGTGTGTGTGTACTCATAACAGCGTCCAGTTTTAGGTTATTAGAACCGCCTTTCCGACTATCAGTTAATAAACTCAATTCCTTAATGCATTTTTTCGTATTTGCTTGTGAAGCAAATCCATGTCTTATATTTTTGCTTGTAAAATTGCAAATTAACTTTGCTTCAACAATATCTTATAAACAATCCACTCTGCTTGCAAATCTTACTAATGAAGTTCTTTCTGGCTTCTCTGTGACTCATTTCCGTCTCCAATTCCCATCTCTTTTGTCCCCCAGTTCCTCTCTCTCTCTCTCCCATTCTGAACATCGATACTTTGTTCTTTTTTGCAAATTCTCGTTAGAACTGTGTATGTGGTAATCATGTCCCGCTCATTCTAAAGTCTCTCCATATGTTGGCCAGTTGTGTATGTCAGGTCTAGGCTTGTCCACTGCCAGGTTCTTCTCTGTTCATGGAAAATATATTCCCTTCATCATTTACCGTAGGAGCTTTCTCGCTCCTACTCCTATCTTTATTACTGTATTTATCTGGGCTTGAAATCTAAGTCTGGCAGCCATTTCTGAAACTATGTGTATGTGTGTGTGTGTGTTTATGCACGCGCGTGAGCGAATATCCGTGTGCCTGAGGGAATTACGTACATATGCATGTCACAGATAAGAATGTTTGAAGGCTGTACACAGGAACACGCAAACATATCCGCTCTCGTAAAAAAAACACACACAGACATGCGCATATTCAAGCAAAATTGGCCTTCCTACTTTTACATCTTTCCTTAATCAAAACACCTTTGTGTATACACCTTTGTAAGCGCATATAGCGTGACTAACATGCCAGCAGTTAGCGTGCTTCACATGCACATTGATCACTATATTTTGATGGGATAATGAAATGACCTCCAGCGCGGTGAGCAGACGAAAAACATTTATTTTCAGAATATTTGTTTAAGCTCATTTCAGAGCGAATTAACGTGAAAATAGGTCGTAGGTGAGGCCAGTGAAGGCGACCATCTAAACTCATCGTTGTAAACCTGTAAACCTTGTAAACTGTAAACCGTTATAAATCCTCTCTTTTTTTCACGAGTAAATTTTTTTGATTATTCACGTTCTGCATTCATAAGTATTGTTACAGTTAGGAATACTTTTTATTTTTTATTCAATGCGTAATTTCAAGACGTTTTGGGGTAATTTTTGATAGTTTGGAGTCGTTTTGGATAGTTTTGAGTAGTATTAGGTACTTTTGGAATAGTTTCGGGTAGTTTGAAGTAATTTTAGGTACTTAGTTTTGAGTAGTTTTAAGGGTAGTTTGTAAGAAATTTAGGTGGTGTAGTAATGAGTGGAGCTGAGTAGTTTTTGATAGTTTTGGGTACTTTTGAGTAGTTTACAGAAAACCAACTAACAAATTATCATATAGTCTATATAGGTCAAACATCTAAAAAATTTGAAATTTAAAATTTTGCAGCATAAATATATATTCTGTTAAAAAAATTGTCCGTTATCTAACACTATTTTTTCATTTGTCAGAAATTTTTCACCAAATTGATTGGAAGAGAGGTTTTCTTCAATAACAAATTGTAAAAAACATTTTCAATAAAAACATTATTGGATCTACTTTAATATAAATTACCAAACCATGCACCATGTACGTTAGCAATGGTTTGTATAATTTAGATTAATTTTTAATGGGTAAGTTAAAAAATTATGATTTTAAGATGAGTGATACACATATGTTACATTTGTGACAGGGCTTTGGAACTTGATTTATATATGAATGTATATATATATATATAAGAACATACAAGAGTTCTTACATTCTTGTACAGCCACTAGCTTGCATAGCGTTTCGGGCAAGTCCTTAATCCTAATTTTTCCCTGGAATACGACCCGCCAAATCGTTTAGCAACCAGATACCCAATCACTGCTGGGTGAACAGAGGCTACAGTTAAGGACTGGCGCCCAATCAATCCTCCCCGACTAGGATACGAACCCTAGTCAAAGCATTCACGAAACATGGATTATATATATATATATATATATATATAATATATATATATATATATATATATTAGTCTTTAAGCCTTCTGTAGTTTGTTCTTGTTCTTACGTGCACGGACAAATACAATATACAAAGACATTGTTTAACACTTCACACGACATTTTTCTGTCTATATATTTAAGTGTTGTATTTCAAGGGCTGTACTTTTGAAGATGTGTTGATTAACATAAAAGTAATATCATGTAGTTATTTTATTCTTTCGTGGTTATATATTTTTACGTTATTCATCGCATGTTATTTTTTTCGTGATTTATACACACCACACACACACACACACACACACACACACACACACACACACACACACACATAGGGGCTTGGTAGCCTGGTGGATAGCGTGCAGGACTCGTAATTCTGTGGCGCGGGGTCGATTCCCGCACTAGGCAGAAACAAATGGGCAAAGTTTCTTTCAACCTGAATGCCTCTGTTACCTAGCAGTAAATAGGTACCTGGGAGTTAGCCAGCTATCACGGGCTGCTTCCTGGTGTGTGTGTGTGTGTAGTGTGGGGGAAAAAAAAAAGTAGTTAGTAAACAGTTGATTGACAGTTGAGAGGCGGGCCGAAAGAGCAAAGCTCAACCCCCGCAAAACACAACTAGGTGAACACACACACACACACACACACACACACACACACACACACACACACACACACACACACACACACACACACATTGCCTTTGCTATGGCTCACCTTATAACTACGAAGACTAGTAGTTCCAAGACAAGTAGTTCTAAGACAAGTAGTTCCAAGACAAGTAGTTCTAAGACAAGTAGTTCTAAGACAAGTAGTTCTAAGACAAGTAGTTCTAAGACAAGTAGTTCTAAGACAAGTAGTTCCAAGACAAGTAGTTCTAAGACAAGTAGTTCCAAGACAAGTAGTTCTAAGACAAGTAGTTAGCAGCCACGCCATGGGCGCTCCAGGAGGGCGAATGGGGGTGCCGTCAGGCGCCGACGAACACCCCAATATTCAGTCGATTTAAGGCGCTCGACAATGAGGGGTCGATCACCACCCGGTCTTAATAGAGCGCTCCGGGGCTGTGTGGTAAGATATGTGGGTGTTGGTAATATACAACTCTATATTGATCTGTACTTTGATATCTTGTAGCCCCGAGTCATTGAGGTATAATCTATGCTTAAGCTTTTTGTTTCTTGTGTCGTCATTGTTGTTTTAGAGTGCAAGAGAAGTATTGTAGGTGTTAAAGTAGGTTTTTTTTACTTTTGTTTGACTTTTTGTTGAGGGGCGGTGGCTCTTGTGGTCACTATAACCAACGTGCACTCTATACCAGACATCAAAAAGGGTGTCCACACCGACGGTCGTTTAAACCAATGGTTCCTCTTTACAGCAACATTCATAAATATGAACAAAGACTAACGACTGCCTAAATGTGATTAAGGATCACTAACAACTGCTCAAGTATCGTATAAAGTGGAGTCTCGGAGCATTTGATGGTAATTGGCCAACATCTTTTTAATTAAGGTCATTCAAGGGAGGAGTAATTGCTAAATTGGGAGCATGGCATCGTGGTTATCTGCAGATTTCTAGCACCAACAGTCTGGTTGGTCACGCTCTTTGCTACTTCATCTTCTTGATGATCCCATAAGGTCATGACCCAAGTCGAGGTGACCTCGGTGAAACCATTCCAAGTTTAAATAGAGTGAAAGTTAACTCTAAAGTGAGTTCATGGGGACGATGTTTCTCCCTCAGAGTGCATGCGAGTGACCGTCACTCAGAGTACACGCGAGTGACCGTCCCTCAGAGTACATGCCACAGACCGTCTCTTAGAGTACATGCCACAGACCGTCTCTTAGAGTACATGCCACAGACCGTCTCTCAGAGTACACGCCACAGACCGTCTCTTAGAGTACATGCCACAGACCGTCTCTTAGAGTACACGCCACAGTCCGTCCCTCAGAGTACACGCCACAGACCGACTCTTAGAGTACACGCCACAGTCCGTCCCTCAGAGTACATGCCACAGACCGTCCCTCAGAGTACATGCCACAGACCGTCTCTCAGAGTACATGCCACAGACCGTCCCTCAGAGTACATGCCACAGACCGTCTCTCAGAGTACATGCCACAGACCGTCTCTCAGAGTACATGCCACAGACCGTCTCTCAGAGTACATGCCACAGACCGTCCCTGTATCAAAGTAAACAGAGTCTGTGAAACATTGCAAGTAACTAAAGAACGAAGTTATTATTTTTCTAAAAACTTAAAATTGGGCTATTGAGTTAAACTTACCATTTGGTTCTGACTGGCTAATTCCACCATTGTGAATGTTGCTAGTTAAAGAGCAGTCATGAGACCAGGAATAAGGTCATTGGAGTAGGAAGAAAGAGACCCGTGTTGTGTCCCCAGCCCATCTTCCATTCACAGAATAATTCGGCTCATCCTCATCAACAAAGGCCAACTGCTAGTTAGTCTAACCACTAACCCCGCCTTGTTTATGACTGAGAATTGGTTTACATACCACTTACGACGACGTTCGAACATTTGTCGTCAAACGACCTCTGTTCGAATGGAAGTTCTGTAAATACTTCAACCACGTACTTTGAATACCAATAATCACAACACAATCTAAACACCTAACTATACATAGAATATTAAAATATAACATTTATTAATATGCGAAAACAAACCTGTTTTTGTAATACACATTGCGTTAAAATTGATGTATGCATCATGTATGGGAGCCAGTCGGCCGAGCAGACAGCACGCTGGACTTGTGATCCTGTCGTCCCGGGTTCGATCCCGGGCGCAGGCGAGAAACAATGGGCAGAGTTTCTTTCACCCTATGCCCCTGTTACCTAGCAGTAAAATAGGTACCTGGGTGTAAGTCAGCTGTCACGGGCTGCTTCCTGGGGGTGGAGGACACTAAAGCCCCGAAATTATCTCAAGATAACCTCAAGATAAGAAGATGCATCATGGAGGTCAGCTGCCGCTATAAGGAGTCCAGCTTGATGACAGGTTGCAGATCACTAAAGTCCTCATCAGCAAAGGTCAAATACTCTTTAATCCAACCCTCAAATCTCTAGTGTTTACGAATGCAAATACGGTTTACACACTATTCACAACCCATAACGTCTGAACATTTCTCGAATAGATCAACTTCGCTGATGTGTTTGTATATATATATATATATATATATATATATATATATATATATATATATATATATATATATATATATATATATATAATTTTCATATGTAAAGACACTTAAGTGATTTGTATGAAGTGAATACGTTTAATTTTAACGATAATTAGTTTTCAAGAATGATAAATGTACTGCTTAAAAAAAAAGATTAATTGGTGTTGTTTAAGTCGAGTTAATGACTAAACTAGCGAATGATCCAGACGAGGTCACCAGCCGTGTGGCAGAATCGAGGGGGGGAGGAGGGAGGTGGAGTTAAGGGAACTATCAGGGGTAAAGCGCCAAGCCATTACGACTATATAGCACTTGGAAGGTGTCAGGATAAGGATTTGGGATGAGACGGGAGGGGGGGGGGGGTGAAAAGAATGGTGCCCAACTACTTTGACTGAATTTCCAAGTTAATAAATATAAATAAAGTCGCTATCGTTGTGGAAAGATGTAGAGGTTTTGCAATTAGTTGTTTACGTGCTTGTTAAAACCTGGGGCCAGATTCACGAAGCAGTTACGCAAGCACTTACGAACCTGTACATCTTTTCTCAATCTTTGGCGGCTTTGTTTACACTTATTAAACAGTTAATGAGCTCCGAAGCACCAGGAGGCTGTTTATAACAACAGTTGATTGGCAAGTTTTCATGCTTGCAAACTGTTTAATAAATGTAACCAAAGCCGTCAAATATTGAGAAAAGATGTACACGTTCGTAAGTACTTGCGTAACTACTTCGTGAATCTGGCCCTTGGCCTTTATTCCTGTTAAAATTAGAGACATGCTTAAAGTTTGTTCTATATTATATAATCACTATATGCTCTATATAAGGCATATAGTGATGATGCTTATAAGTTGGCGTGTTACTCTAACACAATACACACAGACATCAACACAAACTTAGAAATACTCTAACACAAACTTAGTGAGTTAACACGAACTTAGTCTAACACAAGCACAAACTCTAACGCAAACTTAGAAATTCAACCTTGAAATACAACTTAGAAATATTACACAAACTGAAATATGTTATTCTTTCCTTCTAATGAGTTACAATGTGTTCCCAGTTTTCTGTTGTAATTCATATCAAGAACAATGATAAGCACAGAAAAATAAGGGTTTGCAAATACGGATTATCTGATAAAAAGTCCCTCAGAGTGATAACGGAGGAAGCAATTATCATTGTTGAGTTGCTGCAGTATTGAGTTAATTATACACTTCTTGTGTGAGTGTACACATGAGGTCCAGTGGCACGTGGCTGTAGACAGGAGTGATAGCAATTAGTTGTAGTCTCCTGATGATATCTTGATCAATAACACATTTAAGGGGTGAGGCGCTGTGTACTTAGCGGCGGGTGTGTGTCAGGGGAAGATGGGCGTATAGGCCACACAGGAGGAATGGTTTGCGAATTGGGGGGGGGGAAGGGACAATGGTAGAGAGAGAGAGAGAGAGAGAGAGAGAGAGAGAGAGAGAGAGAGAGAGAGAGAGAGAGAGAGAGACTTTATTGACGCTGGCAATCACAGCAATGTTGTGGTTAGGTTAGGGTTGTGTTTTGATAGATCTCTCTCTCTCTCTCTCTCTCTCTCTCTCTCTCTCTCTCTCTCTCTCTCTCTCTCTCTCTCTCTCTCTCTCTCTCTCTCTCTCTCTCTCTCTCTCTCTCTCTCTCTCTCTCTTGCTCACTCGCAAGAGTGTTCAGTTTGTTTTTTACCTCATTTATCCTGTTTGTTCTCCTCTCGTTTCACCTGTTCTCCCTTTATTGTCCTGTTCCCCCTCTCCCCCGCGTGTGTCCTGTTTATTCTGCAGGTATTCGTTCCCTTTCTTGGTTAACCCTGTTTGTTCTCTCACTTATTTGTTATGTTCTTCCCTCGTTCTTCTTGTATGTTCACTACTCGTTAGTCTTCGTTGTTCTCCCGTCGTTAGAGACGACCCCTCGTTCCTCAGTCTCTCAGGTGAGCTGGCAATCCCTCTGGTGCGGGTTGCAGTGTCAATATTGCATTGTTTATATTGTCAAATACTGCATATTTGGGGCTCTCGGGAAGTATATTTAGAAGCATTACTTGAGGTCGAAGGTCAGAGTGGTCTGTTTTTGTTTCCATTTATATATGTATATCTTGTCTTTGTTAGTGGGTTTGTTGTTGTTATGTGAGTCAATATTTTTGTTTGTGTTGGATAGCGATATGTGAAATTGTTGTTGGGTGATGTTTGTTTGTTTTTTGGGGATGTCTCGCGTACTGAATGAGAATGTTTGTGTCTTTAATGATGTTCTGAGTCCTTGTCGTCTGAACCTGTATTTCTCCACCTCCTTCCCCTCTCTCTCTCTTCCCATACATTTTCCTCCATTCCCCTCCTCTCCCTTTTCCTTCCTTACATAGCCCTTTTCCCTTGTCTTCACCTCCTACTCTCTAACCCTCCCCCTTCCACTCCTGTCACGTCTCTTCTCTCCCATCTCATCATCCCTCATCTTCTAATCCTTCCGCGTTTATTCCCATCCTTATCCCTTCGCATCTCTCCTCACTATCCCTCTCCCCCTCCTCCCCACCCCTCCCCTCTTTTCCCATTCTTCCTCTTCATCTCCCCTCTCCTTCTCCCCCTCCTCCTCTCTACCCTCTACCTCCCCTCTCTTCCTCGCTGCAGGTATATATATAGAGAGAGAGGCGGGAAGACCAAGGGATCCCGATTGGGCGTTGCAGATATATCTGTGCAGGTGACAGACCCGGGGCTATAAATAGATGAGTAGGTGCTGGTGTGTTGGGGAGGGGACACACACACACACACACACACACACACACACAGACACACACACACACACACACACACACACACACACACACACACACACACACACACACACACACACACGTGGTATGGACCTGTGCCACGGGTGGTGGCAGCAACCAGCATTCACAACCAGAGCAGTTGTGATGAAGTACTGGAACGTTACATAGAGTTATAAACACACTTTTTCCCAGTAGCTATGAGGCGGGTCTGGAGAGCCATAGCTCAACTCTCAAATCAAACTAGATGAGTACAACTCGGTAGGTTGTTCGCGCATAGACAATCTATGATGAGGGGACAATTATGTGAGTCATCAATAGGGGTGAGTAAGTCTTATGTAGTTAACTAAGCACACTATATTTTACCCGCAGTGGACCCCGACGTTAAAATTCCGCTGGTTTAGGGAAATATAAAAAAGCAAGGCAATGTTGACGTTCCGTGAGCCTTGTGATTATCCGGAAGGTTAGGTTATCAGCCTAAAATCTGACGCTTCCGGTTACGCTAAACCGCTGCGATTTTTACGGAAGGGAAACCGAAAGAACAGGCTGTTTCTTGCAACATTTCCCCCCAAGTCTGCGAGTCTCATGTCTTCCTCCACCGTTCCTCTTCACCCTTCCTTCTGCTTCTTCCCTTGTTCTCCTCTCCCGTTCTCCACCCCTCACGCCGCTCCCCCTCCGACACGTGGTCCGCTTGAGGTCAGTCCGGTTGGTATTGGTAATCCATACACTGAGGACTCTCTCTCTCTCACTTTCAGTGTATGTCCTTACCTGGCTGTGTCTACGGAGGCGTGAGGTGTAGCTCTCCCCGTCTGCTAACTGGTTGGATCTGTTGCGTTCTAATTGAACTCTTGTGATGCTCGAGTTCTTTGTCGGATTTTGTGGATGGAGGTGGCTTCCACAACAACATCTTCTTGCAATTGGACTTGTTGATCTCCCGTGCGAGGTACGAGTGTTTCCGGCAACTTTCTCAGACTCGTTTGTGTTTCTAGGTTCCACTTGTGTCTCCTTGTCCTATTTGCTCTCACTTTAAAAAGACTGTCCTTCTCTACCTTGTTAATTCCCTTCAGTATTCTCCTTTTCCTCCAGGCGTGTGTGTGTGTGTGTGTGTGTGTGTGTGTGTGTGTGTGTGTGTGTGTGTGTGTGTGTGTGTGTGTGGGTGTGTTCATGTACAGATAATTGGATCACTTGCCTCTTTTTTTACCGTGTTTGGGTATATGGTGTCGTGTGGGGGAAGGGTCGTCGGAAAAAAAATATATATAGGCATCAAAGGTTGGGTTATTTAGCCAAAGTGAGCATGGGAAAGGTGGGGGTGGCCCTGGTTGGTGGGGCCAGAGGGGTATAACTGCCTGCCCACCCAAGTGTAAATCATTTACGCTGGTCTATATATTCTGTAAATCACTGAACTTCCACTGAATTTCTCTCTATGGGAATCGAAAACAAGAATTTGAAAACAAGTGACGTAGTTTAGGGCTGAACTTGTAACAGTCTCTGCATAACAAAAATAAAAACAATTCATTGATTTGTAAAAGTCCTGTGAATACAAATATTTATATATTTGTTTTTTGTACAGCCGATAACACTTTTAACATGTCCCTAAATCCTAAACCAAATGTAAAAAAAAATTACATGGAATGCACACATGTATTTCGAAACATTCTCTTTTCATATATATATTTACATGTGATGAATAATGTATAAATATATGACCACGAAGGAAAATGTGGGGTGCTGGTGATGCTAGTACTAACCTAACAATACTTAGCTAAGAGCGACGACTAGGGAGTGTGGTCTAGCTCTCTAGCCCCCGCTCAGCTAGTCTTGTCGTTCATAGGGGCATTTTTTCTCTCGTAATTTTACTAACATTCGAGTTCTTTTTTTCGAATGTTGCCTTTTAAGTTGCAGATGGAGGTGGCTTCCACAAATTATTTTCTTTCAGTGCCTTTTTCTCTCTGGCTAGTTGTGATTACGGTTCCTCATTTACCAATTAAAAGTAACTAGAACATGTGATGTTAATAAAATCCATAACTATCTTGAGGTTATCTTGAGATGATTTCGGGGCTTTAGTGTCCCCGCGGCCCGGTCCTCGACCAGGCCTCCACCCCCAGGAAGCCAGCTGACTAACTCCCAGGTACCTATTTACTGCTAGGTAACAGGGGCATTCAGGGTGAAAGAAACTTTTGCCCATTTGTTTCTGCCTCGTGCGGGAATCGAACCCGCGGCACAGAATTACGAATCCTGCGCGCTATCCACCAGGCTACGAGGCCCCCGTAATATAAATATAACACAATTATAACATTACAAGAATAATAATAATTGTAGTAAATGAAAAAATAATAAGGGAAAAAAAATCAGCATTTGTTAATTTTTTTAGCAAGAAGCTATCCTTCACTTATCTGATGTCCTATCGTTGTTTTTTTTTCAGAGTAATCAAAGCAATATTTTGTACCCCCTAATTACTCGTAATTAACGAGGATTATATATTTAATGCAGCATTATCTGGAGCTAATTAGTTGCGTCAGCTGGCGGTATTATGCAGGAACACCTGGGCTTATTTCTCAAGTGAAGGTTGACCTCGAGGGGATGTGGACAGGCGGTGGTATCTGAGGCGTGAGTGTGTGTTACTTCGTGTTTTAAGTGTGAGTGCGTGTGGATATGCCTGAGTGGGAGTGTGTTAGTGTATGAGTACTTATACAGATGGAGGAGTCACAATAACGTGGGTGAAAAGTGTTGACCAGACCACACACTAGAAAGTGAAGAGACGACGACGTTTCGGTCCGTCCTGGACCATTCTCAAGTCGATTGAATGAGTACTTCTTGAGGTTATCTTGAGTACTTCAAGATAACTCTTGAAGTACCATATATATATGGTACTCAAGCAAGATAACTTGAGTACCTCAAGAGTTATCTTGAGGTACTTCTTGGTGTCTATGAACCTACTAGCCAAGATGTAACTGTTGCGTTGTAATTCAACTGTTCTGGGGTTCGAATCCTTTGTCGAATGTGGATTTTAAAGTTGTGGTGGCTTCCACAACTTGTTCTTTCAGTGCATTCCACTTGTTGACCGCCAGTACGGGTATTTCCTTACACTTCTATGACTCCCTGAGGTTCCAGCTTCAACTTATGTCTTCTTGTCCTACTTTCTCTCACTTGCAAAAAAGTCTGTCCTTGTCCACCTTTTCAATTCTCTTAATATTTTGTATGTTGCGATCATGTCCCGCCTTTTCATCTCTCTTTCAGAACTTACAAATCTAGTTCCTTAACCTATCCTCATGGCTTATCTCTCTTAGCTCAGACACAAATCTTCTTGCAAACCTTTGTGCTTTTTCATTTTCGTTTTCAGTGTGTGAGAGTGTGAGTGTACATATGTGAGTGCATGTCAACCTGTCTTAAGTGTGAGTGTGTGAGTACATACAGTGAGTACAATCGACTTGAGAATAGTCCAGGACGGACCGAAACGTCGTCGTCGTCCCTTCACCTTCTAGTGTGTGGTCTGGTCAACCTATGTGAATACATGTCTGGTGTGCGTAAATATGCCTGCATGAGTGTGTGATTGTGTGAGTGATCACCAAGTTGTACTCGAATAATTGTATTTGTGGGTGATGAGGTGCTGCTCCTTGGTCTTATACTCAGTCCTTTGTCGACTGGAGTATAAGGTCCAGAGCCTCTTGGAGCCTCATAACTATATCTAAAGTTGAGTATTGAATCTGTCGCCCCATTTTTCTTCTTAGTGCATGCAACTGGATTACTATTTTTACAATAAACACATTTTATTTCTCTGTTGCACATTTGAGTGCATAGTTTCTGTGTCCCTTTGCTAGTGTACTCCTCATGCTAAATAGTTTGTCCTAGCCTGCCTTTCTACTCCCCTTGTGTAATATGTATGTGGTGAGCATGTCTCTTTATGTACCAGTATGAGCGTGTATGTGTGCTTGTCTGAAAACTGTCTTAACATTTATGACGAAGCCAACGATCCTTCAGTAAACAAGAGATGCTATCCGGATGGAGTTCCAACTACTGGTCAATTGTTCTTAAGTTTAGATTTAGGAAAGCCTTGGGTAAATACTGGTTCGGCAACAGGGTTGTTGATTTGTGATACCAATTACCGCGTAACGTGGTGGAGGTTGGGTCCCTCGATTGTTTCAAGCGCGGGTTGGACATGTATATGAGTGGGATTGGGTGGTTATAAATAGGAGCTGCCTCGTATGGGCCAATAGGCCTTCTGCAGTTACCTTTGTTCTTATGATCCAATGATTCCTTTTCGCCTTGTTCCTTGGCTTATCCTCTCAGGAAACAGTTTATGTAATGTGCTTCTAAAATGTGTTTCGCTCGCCAAGGATTCTGCAACACAGTGTTACAGAAGACAAACAACACAAGCTGACTACGGTATACAAAAACATGTAACAAATCTATGCAACAGGGAAGGGGATTATCAAGGGAAAGCGCCAAGCCATTACGACTATATAGCACTTGGAATGGATCAGGATAAGGACTTGGGATGAACGGGGGAAAGGGAACGTTCAATCCCCGACTGTCCACTTGGAGAGTCGGGGGATTGAACGCCGACTTGCATGAAGCGAGACCGTCGCTCTACCATCCAGCCCAAGTGGTTGGGCAATCTATGCAACAATCCTCTTTACGTTACAAAATACTTTTCAGAGCTCCCTAGAGAAAAGTCGTAGAGCCCCGGGCTTTAATTTACCCAAGTGCCGCCATCTCCAGTGGCCCCGATAGGGACTGGAGGCCTGCGGCTGGTCAGTGGTTCACCCAGTATTCCTTCGGTTCCTTGAAGATAACAGTTGTACCATTGGGTCGTGAACAACCTCACAGCGCGTCCTGTGGCTCGTAAGTTGTTAAATAAATACAGACCCAGCCGCCTTAATCGAGGAAAGATGTACGGGTTTCGTAAATAATTAATGAACCTTCGCCCTGGCTATTATTAGACTCCTTTGCCCTCACTAAAAAATTTATAATGTACTTTATGCAGTAGAGTGTATTAAAATACCTTGATGGCAACACTCAAAAGTAATACTTGTAGGTACTTAAGTCTAACGCTGTGTGTGTGTGTGTGTGTGTGTGTGTGTGTGTGTGTGTGTGTGTGTGTGTGTGTGTGTGTGTGTGTGTGTGTGTGTGTGTGTGTGTGTGTGTGTACGCGCGTCTATTGCTCTCTAAAGCAATATACATATATATCTATTAAGGATAGATGCTTCAATCCCCGTGAAAATATGTACACGGTTTGAAATCACAAAGTCGTTCAATACCACCAAAGTTTTCACACGAGCCTATTTTGAGCGCGTTTTCAGCTGATCAAAAAGGATTTCGTGCGTTTCAGATGAAATCTCTGGAGAATTACGGCCGAAACTTTTGAAGTGACTGGCGGGCTTCTTGCCCCCTCGTCTTGCAAGTGTCGCTAAATGGTGGGCTTTTGAGAGGCACAGAAAAGCTTTCTGTGAGTCGAGGGCCAGAAAAAGTGGATGGTTGAAAGGTCGCCCTACGACCAGTGTGGTAGAGGGCTATACCGTGGCCAGTGGAAGAGTTGAGGGTCACACTATGGCCAGTGGAAGAGTTGAGGGTCACACCATGCCCAGTGGAAGAGTGAAGAGCCACATCATAGCCACACAAGGGAAGATCGGCGAGCAGAACACACAAAAAAACAGGTTAAACAAGAACTGAGAAGGCGGAACACACAGTCAACACTCGCCTCCACAAACACACCCACGGAAGCACCTACAGACAAACACACAGACGACACCAACCAAGTATACACATCCACACACAACACACACATGTCCTGTACACCTTACTGATCGCCCCTCCGTTAACAGGGTTTCAGCCCCCCCTCCCTCAGGCAGCCACGAGCTCATACCAAATTCTCTTTTGCTGTAGCACAACACAGGACTCGTGTCCATCCGCAGTGGCACTCTAGAACCATGAACCTGGAACGAGATGAAGGGAGAGGTTAGACTCTAACTTTTAGAGATATGTACACTGAAGGAATATGTACTGTGTTGTTGTGCCATGGGGAGTGGAGGAGGAAGACAGAGAGGAAGACAGAGAGGAAGGCAGAGAGGAAGACAGGGAGGAAGACAGAGAAGAAGACAGGTAGGAAGACAGGGAGGTAAAGGAGAGTCAAAGCTTTGAAATAGTTTCCAGAAAATAATTTTTGTTCTGAGGATGCTCTAGTTAGCAAATGGGAGTAAGTACACAAGGCAGATAGACAGGGGAGCAACCAAACTGACAGACAGACAGGCAGACAGATGAATCCCACTTAGGAGGAGGCTAGCATCAGGGGGGGTATTTAGACGCCACTGTTCACAAATCTGACGCAGGCGCGACAGCCTGGTTGATCCGGTAGTCTTTGGAGACGTTCATCAGCTGGTTTGTTAACACCGATCGAGACTGGCTATAGTCAGGTCCCGGATGTTCCCCCCCCCACCTACCCCCCCTTCCACCTCCCCCCTCCACCTCCCCCCTCCACCTCTCCAGTATGGCAACCCCCTCCCCTCCACCTATACCTTCTGACATCTGCAAATCCCCTAAATTAAGTTAATTAATCCACACACCTGTGATGGGGTTCAAGACATTGGTTCGATCAAGTCAGTTAGATGTCTGCGGGCAAACCCCCCTCCCCCCCCGCCCGCCCCCCTCCACCTGAGTGCAAGAGTTGAATAGAGCTCCTTAGAATCAATTCCTTCCCCCCCCCCCGGCTCCTCCTCTTCCTTCTTCCTTTCTTCCATTCCTCCCTCGCCATCGTCAACCTTTTCCCTTCCCTCCCACTTCTTTATGTCACCTCTAGGTAGTCACTCATCCAGCCGCGGTCCACCCCCGACCCGTGTGGCTGGTGAGATGTGTGTGTGTGTGTGTGTGTGTGTGTGTGTGTGTGTGTGTGTGTGTGTGTGTGTGTGTGTGTGTGTGTGTGTGTGTGTGTGTGTGTGGGTTGGGTGTGTGTGTGTGTGTGTGTGTGTATGTGTGTGTTTGTGTGTGTGTGTGTGTGTGTGTGTTTGCGTGTGCCTGGTGACCAGGGGTAGAGTCGCGCTGTAGGTGTCTTGTTGTTATGTTTTATCACATTGCATTTATCTGGGTTGAAGTCTAGTAACCATTTTCGTGACTATCTTGTTGTTTTTTCTAGGTCGCACGTGCTCGCGCGCGCACGCGCACACACACACACAAGACGTTGATAAAGTAGTTAGTTGTTTCTGCTACTTGTCTGAGTTTAAATGGAATGGTCGCTGTCTCCGCATGTGGCTGCATTCAATACCCCTTCTCTCTCTCTCTCTCTCTCTCTCTCTCTCTCTCTCTCTCTCTCTCTCTCTCTCTCTCTCTCTCTCTCTCTCTCTCTCTCTCTCTCTCTCTCTCTCTCTCTCTCTCTCTCTCTCTCTCTCTCTGTCTCTCTCTCTCTCTCGCTGTCTCTCTCTCTCTCTCGCTGTCTCTCTCTCTCTCTCTCGCTGTCTCTCTCTCTCTCTCGCTGTCTCTCTCTCTCTCTCGCTGTCTCTCTCTCTCTCTCGCTGTCTCTCTCTCTCTCCTTTTTAAAGAAAGACTAGGGTTCACAAGGGCTGTCAACTGACGTACCTAGTGAAACTGCAAGCAAGAGCTGTTATCCTACCTCAGCTCATCTCAAGCCTGCTGCTAGAAACTCATTTATTTCATAAGAATGTACTTTGAAACTAACTCTTTCTCTGTCTCTCTTATCCCTCCTGTTTTTAACCTTCAAACAACCCAACTAACCAAGTTGGCGTCATCAACAAACCTCCAATTACAAGATGCGAGCGTTTGAGTACCTTCTGGTAATGATGAAGAACAGGCAACATGCATTAATGAAATGAGGACTGAGCTCTCCCCGCGACACGACAGGAAGCGCGGGGTGACATTACTCCACTGGTTCCATTACGGCTCTAATGTCTCTCCAATTAAACGAAGGTGACGTGTTTAGTTACAAATGGAAGGTGACCTGAAGCCTCCAGGTCACGCCCAGGTGGTAGAATGAGTGCATTTATACCATTTCTCAGGAGGTGAAAAGGGCTTTAAGGGCTCACCATAGCCCGTGCAACGTGGACACAGCGTTCTGAGTAGCTAAATGAAAAGTCTACAGAATGTCCACGAACGAGATCCAGGAAAAAAACGAGACACCTGTGAACATTTGTACAATACCTCCATGATTTAGAGACGATAAAATGGTCTAAATATCCTCAGATTTAATAAGTAATTTCCTTCATATGTGTTAAATATTAATATGTATATTATTATGTATAAAATAAATAGGAACTCCGTAATTAACACATTATCTTTCTGAACAATTCCTGCGTTGCAACGTGCAACATTAGTAAGGTGAAGCATTAACATGTTCGAAATGGCGAAGCATTAACATGTTCGAAATGGTGAAGCATTAACATGTTCGTAAATGCTGACTTGGAATAATGACAGCAATTTAATATATGTTTAGAATCAGCAGAATTCTACGGCCAATGGCTCAGAGGTGTTAAATTCAGGATTAAATGGATTAAAGCATAATGAACAGACAGACAGACAGACAGGCAGACAGACTGTCAGTCTTCCTGAGACAGAGATACAGACAAATAACAGTTAATGAACAATAATTCAACCAAGCTTGATATCGATTCTTTTTTTTATCTTTATTTAAGAAAATACAATATAAGTTACATATACATAAGTTTTACAAGGCAATTATACATTACAATTCTTAGTGAACAAGTGTTGCAGTAGTACAGAACAAGATCTTTAAACAAAAAAAACTGAATGTTATACTTATTTACCAATAAACGATTTACAAAAATTGGAGAATAAATTTACATTAAAATACAGGGGAAAATTATTACATTTATATATATTTTATATAATTCTCAGTAAACCAATTTTCCATATCATCACCGAGCATAAACCTTAAACCCCAAATGTTATACCTGATCCTAGCTTGACTCAGGAGAGTAATAATTGGCATCGAAGCATAGCAACCCAGTGAGTAAATAAAAGATTAGACGAGTAGATGGGTGAGATTGGGTGAAGGTGGGTGAGATTGGGTGAAGGTGGGAGGAAGGGATGGTGTGTACCAGCACTCAAACTGATGTTATTACATATGTCGAGTCAGCAGGCAGAGCCGCACTGCACCACATCCGCCCCCAATCCCCACCCCACACCCAATCCCCACCCCACACCCAATCCCCACCCCCACACCCACACCCCACCCCCACACCCACACCCCACCCGGACACCCAAACCCCACCCCGACACCCAATCTTATTGCAGATTGGTGGGGTACAGCACCTTCCTTACTAGAAATAGTGAACCAGATGAACTTTTACACAACTGTAGAGATATAATTAGACTTTAGAAGCTAATGTGACCCTCGAGCACCGCTGGCCCGGGTCTCTTGTACCTGAAAACAATATACATTTTCAGATGCTGTGGAGGACGTTCGGTCGTTCTGGCATTGACCTCCGCTTCCTGTTTCTTTGTTGTTTTGTAGCTACGGGTTTGTTAAACGGTTCACGTATTAGTGGCTTTTTTACAGTAGTATATAGTATAGATAAATACTGACAGGCGAGTACAGTCAAAGGAGTACAGTGAGGCCAGTACAGTCAACTGATTACAGACAGAAAAGTACAAAAAGAGATGTTCAGACAGACAAGAGACAGACTCAGACGTACAGACGGACGAATACAGACAGACGGATACAAAACAGAGCTAGAGTCGCCTGGAAAAGTGGGTAGTGACTTTTAGGGAGTTCAAGTTACCGCGTTCGAGCCTCGAATTACAGAAAGCTTGAACGTGTCCCCTCATTTTTCACCCTCACTTCCCTTTTCACCCTCACCTTTCACCCCTCACCACTTTATCTTTCATTTCTCACTTCTCTCACCCTTCACTTCCCCTCTCACCTCTCAGACCTCAGTAGAGCGACGGACTCGCTTCATGCAGGTCGGCGTTCAATCCCGCGATGCTCCATTGCAAGCGGGACTGGCCCTCAGCGAAAGCGACGTACTGTCCCGTTTTCTGCTTTGGGTCCTCTGGTAGGCTAGGAGAGGGGATAGCAGTATGAGGTAGTGTGTGTATGAGAGGGGTGTCAGTATGAGGCAGTGTGTGTATGAGAAGAGTGTCAGTATGAGCCAATGTGTGTATGAGAAGAGTGTCAGTATGAGCCAGTGTGTGTATGAGAGGGTGTCAGTATGAGCCAGTGTGTGTATGAGAAGAGCGTCAGTATGAGCCAGTGTGTGTATGAGAGGGTGTCAGTATGAGCCAGTGTGTATATGAGAGGGTGTCAGTATGAGCCAGTGTGTGTATATGAGAGAGTGTCAGTATGAGCCAGTGTGTGTATGAGAAGAGTGTCAGTATGAGCCAGTGTGTGTATGAGAAGAGTGTCAGTATGAGCCAGTGTGTATATATGAGAGAGGCATCAGATAAAAAATACGAATTCTGCAAATCAAAAACCTTTACACCGACAGGTTCTAAACCTAATGTTTACTGCACCTTATCCGATTATGTCGCATGACCTCGGCTTAAGCTTGACTGACGGCTTTGGAAGATATTCCAACCGGGAGGAAGGGATAATGTAGGCAAGGAGGAGTATTGGAGGGAAGAGAAGAAGGGGAGGATGAAGAAAAGGGGGAAGAAGGGGAAGGAAGCGAGAGAAAGGGGAAAGAGGAGGGGAAAAATGGGTTGACGTAGGATCCACAGGCCGCAATATGGCCGCGGTCAGCGTCCCGTCTTATTACCTCCTGTGTCATTTTCTTAGACCTGTGAGGGAGGGAGGGAGGGAGAGAGGGAGGGAGGGAGAGAGAGAGGGAAGGAGGGAGGGGTGGAGGGAGGGAGGGAAGGACGGAGGGAGGGAGGAACAATGAGGGAAAGAGGTCAGTGGACCTTGCAAAAGACCTGTAACAAGATTGACATAAACACGGAACCCTCGACCCTCCCTACAACCCCCCCGACCCTCTCTACAACCCCTCCGACCCTCTCTACAACCCCCCCGATCCTCCCTACAACCCCCGACCTTCTCTACAACCCCTCCGACCCTCTCTACAACCCCCCGATCCTCCCTACAACCCCCGACCCTCTCTACAACCCCCGACCCTCTCTACAACCCCCCGACCTTCTCTACAACCCCTCCGACCCTCTCTACAACCCCCGATCCTCCCTACAACCCCCGACCCTCTCTACAACCCCCGATCCTCCCTACAACCCCCGACCCTCTCTACAACCCCCGACCCTCTCTACAACCCCCCGATCCTCCCTACAACCCCCGACCCTCTCTACAACCCCCGACCCTCTCTACAACCCCCCGACCTTCTCTACAACCCCTCCGACCCTCTCTACAACCCCCCGATCCTCCCTACAACCCCCGACCCTCTCTACAACCCCCCCGACCCTCTCTACAACCCCCCGACCTTCTCTACAACCCCCAAACCCTCTCTACAACCCCTCCGACCCTCTCTACAACCTCCAGACCCTCTCTACAACCCCCCGACCCTCCCTACAACCTCCAGACCCTCTCTACAACCCCCCGACCCTCCCTACAACCTCCCGACCTTCCCTACAACCCCCCCCCCGACCCTCTACAACCCCCCCGACCCTCTCTACAACCCTCGACCCTCTCTCCAACCCCCGACCCTCCCTACAACCCCCCGACCCTCTCTACAACCCCCCGACCTTCTCTACAACCCCCCGACCCTCCCTACAACCCCCCGACCCTCTCTACAACCCCCCGACCCTCTCTACAACCCCCCCCCCCCTCTCTACAACCCCCCGACCCTCCTACAACCCCCCGACCCTCTCTACAACCCCCCCGACCCTCTCTACAACCCCCCCGACCCTCTCTACAACCCCCCCGACCCTCCCTACAACCCCCCGACCTTCTCTACAACCCCCAAACCCTCTCTACAACCCCCCGACCCTCCCTACAACCCCCCGACCTTCTCTACAACCCCCCGACCCTCCCTACAACCCCCCGACCTTCTCTACAACCCCCCGACCCTCCCTACAACCTCCAGACCCTCTCTACAACCCCCCGACCCTCCCTACAACCTCCAGACCCTCTCTACAACCCCCCGACCTTCTCTACAACCCACCCCCCGACCCTCCCTACAACCCCCCGACCCTCTCTACAACCCCCCCGACCCTCTCTACAACCCCCCGACCCTCCCTACAACCCCCCGACCCTCTCTACAACCCCCCGACCCTCCCTACAACCCCCCGACCCTCTCTACAACCCCCCCGACCCTCTCTACAACCCCCCGACCCTCCCTACAACCCCCCGACCCTCTCTACAACCCCCCGACCCTCTCTACAACCCCCCCGACCCTCTCTACAACCCCCCGACCCTCCCTACAAACCCCCGACCTTCTCTACAACCCTCCGACCCTCTCTACAACCCCCCCGACCCTCTCTACAACCCCCCAAACCCTCCCTACAACCTCCCCACCCTCTCTACAACTCCCTCACTTCCTGTTCCTCCCTCATTCTTCCCTGCGCCAGGTGAAATCACTACTCTCATGTTGGATCGATCTCACTAATTTGGACGGGCATGGAGGAAGGGGTCCACTCTCCCTTCCCTGCTGCGTGAATTACTGACCACAAGGCATGGGAAGGGGGAAGAGAGGGAGGGAGGGAGGGAGGGAGACGGGACGGAAGTAAGGTGCAAATGGGAAGGAAGGAAGGAAAGGGGGGGAAGGGTAGGGGGAATGGTAATCACCCTGACTTCACTACCATCACCACCACTACCGTTCAATATTACTATCACCATTAGAATTGTGTTCCGCCAGTGGTACACACTCTCTCCACCACTGCCACCACCAGTAACCTGTCAACTGCTGCCACCACCACCACCACCACCACCACTCTCTCTACCACTGCCACAACCACTAGCATCACTTCACCACTACCACCATTGCCACCACAACCACCACCACTGCCACCACCACCACCACTACCACCAACACTGCCACCACCACCACCACCACCACTGCTACCACTACCACCACCACCACTACCACCACTACCACTACCACCACTACCACCACTACCACTACCACCACTGCTACCACTACCACCACCACCACTACCACCACTATCACCACCACCACTGCCACCACCACCAGCATTTCATTCGAGAGTTGAGCATTATCAACACATATAATATGCCACTAGTTGTAAGCCATTTATAAATATTATAAAAATTATATATAGTCTATAGTGAACTATTTTGTACAGTACAGTCCTGTGCCACCACCAGCTTATATATATATATATTTACTAGTGTTTGGTTTATGCATAATAGGGAAATCTGCCCACTTGAAAGTGCAGTTTCCAACAGACAGACAGACAGAAACGACAGTAATAGCAGTAACATTGGACAGCTCTCAAGTCCCATGGGAAGGGGAAGGGAGGGGGAGGGGGGGAAGCTGCCTCCTAAAATGCCCACTTGCTGATAGCTCCAATTCCGGCTCTGGGCAATTACTTCTTTGATCCATTCTCTCTCTCTCTCTCTCTCTCTCTCTCTCTCTCTCTCTCTCTCTCTCTCTCTCTCTCTCTCTCTCTCTCTCTCTCTCTCTCTCTCTCTCTCATCACTCCAACCAATGGCAACTGAGAATGAATGGTTCTTTCCACCAATCACAGACCAGAAGACGATTTCCCTTGCCACTTCCACCAACCGCAGTTAATCCTAGTTTAATGGCCCTCATTTAAGGCTCTTTAATGAGAGAGAGAGAGAGAGAGAGAGAGAGAGAGAGAGAGAGAGAGAGAGAGAGAGAGAGAGAGAGAGAGAGAGAGAGAGAGAAGGGATAGCTTATCTTGAATAAGCATAATTCCTTTGTTGACAAACAGAACAACATGCACCATAAATCTCTGCCTTGATTCAAAGCCTTAAGGACCGCCCCGTTTGGAATACCTCTTTTATAACACCTCTCTTTTGAAACTCTGGAACACTTGAGTAGTGATCACCCCCTGTAGGGACCACCCCTTTGGATCGCCACCTTAGAAATCAACCCACCCCTTTGGAACGTTATCTTCTAGTCGTGAAGACCTGAGTCTTCCAGCAACCAGAGGGAAATTGGGTGTCTGGTGCTGCCCGTCTTTGGGACAAAGATCAGGAGATAAAATTAAACTGTCTGAACCTTTCTGGTTAATCTTTTTTTTTTTTTTTGAGATATATACAAGAGTTGTTACATTCTTGTACAGCCACTAGTACGCGTAGCGTTTCGGGCAAGTCCTTAAATCCTATGTTCCCTGGAATACGATCCCCTGCCGCGAAGAATCGTTTTTTTCATCCAAGTACACATTTTACTGTTGCGTTAAACAGAGGCTACAGTTAAGGAATTGCGCCCAGTAAATCCTCCCCGGCCAGGATACGAACCCATGACATAGCGCTCGCGGAACGCCAGGCGAGTGCCTTACCACTACACCACGGAGACTGTAATCTTTGATATCCTGTTGCCCCTGGGGCGAGCTCTTCATTTCGTCTCTTCATGCAAGCAAAACGAATCAAATTCAGACCTTGCTCCAAAAATTATGGCACTTAGATTAATTTTTAGTCACACCTGAAATAAATTGACTCTTGAACCCGATAAGAATTACGTTTTCTACTGTGGGATTAACCTAAAGAACCTAACCTGTCCGCGGTGTAAATAAACACTCCTAGGCCTATTGTACGCTATCTTAGACGTAATTGATTACATATATATGTGCTATACTAAGCCTAGAAGAGTTTCTGTTTAGGTTTTTGGTTGTGTTCTCTACATATTATTACATAATAATAATAGGTTGTAACAGTACATTTTTGTACGTGTGACCAAATAGTTGTTGTAATTCTATCATTACCAATTCTATCAAGCTTACCAATAGGACCAATAGCTTAGTATAATTTAATTTGCAACTACTAGGAGCATCCATCAGCTGAAACTCGCTAGCAAAGTCAGCAAGAGTACAAATGGATTTCTAAATGTTTCAGACCACTGCAGAAAGAAGAGATAGGGGATTGGGGAGAAGAAATAGGGGATTAAGGAGAAGAAATAGGGGATTGGGGAGAAGAAATAAGGGATTGGGGAGAAGAAATAGAGGATTAGGGAGAAGAAATAGGGGATTGGGGAGAAGAAATAGGGGATTAAGGAGAATAAATATGGGATTGGGGAGAAGAAATATGGGATTAAGAAGAAGAAATAGGGGATTGGGGAGTAGAAATAGGGGATTGGGGAGAAGAAATAGGGGATTGGGGGAGAAGAAATAGGGAATTGGGGAGAATAAATAGGGGATGAGAGGGAAACTTATCGCAAATAGAGGCAACTAACTTACAATTGTTAATATTATTACTGTGCATGGAGAATGTCTGGTGTTGTGTTGTTATTGAAACCAGACAACGGACCTCCCACCCCCCCCCCCCCCCCAACCCCCCAACCCCATTCCCTTACCCCGACAAGCGCGTAAAATATTATTACATCGCTGGAAAGCAGAACAAAATTGAAATGATTTGGGCAATTCCCGTGGGGGTTACCTGGGAGGGGGGGTTGCTGGGTGGGGTGGAGGGATTAGAATTGAGGATAGAGTGTGTGTGGGGGTGGGGGTAGAGTTGAGGGTGGAGAGCCAGAGTAGTGGGAATGATGCGGAGAAAATATATGTTTTGGTGTGTGTCGATATTGCTCGCTTCCCTTGCAGTCTTCTGCAACAATCCTGTGAACTGGGGCAGGCGGGAGGCTGGGAACAGAAGAATATTGAGGTTATTGAGAGTGTAAGGGCTTACGTCTCTCTGCAATATTGTCTCGTTGCAACCCTCCCTCTCTCCCTTTATGTTTGTGGCGTTCTTTGATCCCGCTGTAGTTTATAGAACCTGTCTCAGTTGTTCCAT
>NW_025552443.1:0-41020 GCF_020424385.1 Procambarus clarkii
ATGCATTTCTTACATCACCACTTAAGACCTTCCTGTAGGGGAGTCAATGGGTTTGTCTAACCACATAATAGCCCAGAGCACTCTCTCCAGACGAAGGGGAAGCTCCATCCAGCCCCCATCCCAAAACAAAATAACAGGCTGTGTTGCCTTCTCCTCTACACACTAACTCACGATCAACTCTTTTACTCCTTCCTCCCTCTTCCTTCTATTTTCTTACTCTATCACTTACTCTACCACTTACTCTCACACTACTCTCATCTTTCCTGACCACTTACCCTATCCCTCGTCGACTAGACCCGCGCGCGTGGGGTGGGGGGCCGCACCTGCTCACACACCACTCAAGACCGACACGCGCCAAACTTCCGGGAAATTCCCAAACCCCTGTGACTAGACACCCGCGCTGCGACGACGACCTCGCGCACCACCGGGCACTCATCAACTTACTCTCTTTCATGACCACTTACCATAACACGCTCACACGCGTCCGAAACACGCCAAACTTCCCCGAAAATCACCCAAAAACCTGTGTGACTACACACCTGCGCACCAGCTGTCGGATGGCACTCCATGGAGTGCCACCTGGCAGCTGGTGCGTGCAGTCGTAATCACACTTTACACTACCACCACCTGGCACTCATCAACATAACTTACTCTCTTTCATGACCACATACCCAAACACAACACGCTCACACGCGTCCGAAACACACCAAAACTTCCGGGAAATTCCCCCAAAACCCTGTGTGACTAGACACCTGCGCACCACCTGTCGGCTGGCACTCCATGGAGGGCCACCTGGCAGCTGGTGCGCGCGGTTCTAGTCTCACTTTACACTACTCCTGATTTCCTTTAATTACTGGCTACCACTCTTATTAATTAAATGTCGATTTAGACTAGGGGAAGCAAGCTTGGAGATGACATTGGATGTATTGAGGGTGTGAGAAACATGTTACCCGAAACGTTGTTCAAATTAGTGTCTTTATGCATAGTGTATAATAGCTCTATCTAGAAATCCAACATTGTATGTAACTCATTTTGTATGTATATACTTTTACTTGAATAAATAATTATTAGTAGTATTATTATTCTTATGTTAAACAGTGCTTCTATCAGACTTTTTGGGCTTGCCTTAACCTTTTGTGTGTAGGATAGTATTGTTGTCCGAGGGTGTACTGAGCATTAACGTACATGGCATTAAGCACTGCCAAGGGTGATTTTGTTATAAGGCAGTATTATGAAAAGTAAATATTATATTTACACTTGTGCTTGTGTCGGAAAACCCGACACCATTTAATAATATTACATGGAATTGCAGATAATATTGCTGCTGTTGTATACACAAGTTAACCCATAGAAAATGTAGCTTGTAGTGGAATTTTCCGTCAATAGAAAACGGGATATCATTGCCACATACTATTATAAATTCACCAGCTATTGTGTTGGGAATTATTCTTAAATACATTAGTCTTTGGACTTTTACATCATAAAAACATCTCATTTAAATTAACTTAATTTTCAGTATAAAAATAAAGTAAATGTGACCCTTCTATCAGTTACTGACATCTCTACAAAGTGAGGGAGGCATCAGGGAGGAGGGAGTGGTCAGCCATTGTTGTTAAGACCAGAGGCGCAGGGAGCAAATTCGGCTCCTATCATATCTCTTGGACGAAGTGTGTAGGAGATCAGAGTAGTGGTCTTCCATCATCAACACGCTGTCAACATAATCAGGGGAAGTGTTCTACCGGATCCCGTTTATCTAATCATTTTTGGCCATTAATGTTAGGTATATATTGGGCGAACCGGTTAGAATTGGAACTCGCCTCATACTAAAGGTAATTAAGCCTTGGTCTTTATCATATATAATATACAGTGTTTTCTCTGATATAGCTGTCATATATTAGGATTCTGGCTTTACAGCTAGTGCCCTTTGACAGGAATAAGAAGAGGAAGCAAGCTTGGTATATCAGTTACCAGAGTGAAGGAAGCTGCCTCACACGAGGATAATTTGGTGTCTATATCCTAGTTATACATGGTGGACTAAGCCTGTTGTACAATAAGATAAGGAACCTCCTCAATGTATACTAATATATATGTAGTTTGATTGGCTGCATATATATAAATATATATAGCTGAATATATATAAATATATGCAGACCCCCCCCTATATATATAAATATATATATTTAATATATATAAACCCCCCTAATGTGTATGGATCGATTTGTGAGATTATTGCAGAAATACAGTCCACTTAACATCATACAAATTGCTATCGAAATATAAATTAACGTAAATATAAATTCTATATAAAGTCATATAAATTAAATAAATATAAATCTCACAGGTCGGTTCCCACATTATTTGGTCCTTTGAACCGAGATTATTGGTCATCTTCGAGTCGGATGACAGATTATTTGGTCATCTTAGTACCGGATGAACCAGTTAACCAGTGGATTTATTAAATATACTGGTACTAGTGCAGTGTGATTTATACAATACTTAGCCAGTCAAAGACTGGCGGCGTAGCCTCCCTCGAGCGAGTTCACGAGCCCCTCAGCTCAGTTCAGCCTTATCAGCGGTTTCATGGTCACCCACCATGAAAGCCACCCACCAGAGGTCCGCGGTTGTTCAACGTCCTCCCAGCAAGCATAAGAAATATTGCCGGAACCACCGTGGACATTTTCAAGAGGAAACTAGATTTATTCCTCCAAGGAGTGCCGGACCAACCGGGCTGTGGTGGGTATGTGGGCCTGCGGGCCGCTCCAAGCAACAGCCTGGTGGACCAAACTCTCACAAATCAAGCCTGGCCTCGGGCCGGGCTTGGGGAGTAGAAGAACTCCCAGAACCCCATCAACCAGGTATCAACCAGGTATCACCGATTTGGTGGCGTGTTATTCCGTGAGATAACAGCGCTTATATTGAAGCCAGCCAAATTAGTGGCTGTGTCCTCGCAGGATTGTTCACGGATTTCGTGATGTTAATTTCGCGAGAGATTATCCACGAATTTTGTGGAGTTAATTTCGCGAGGTCACTAATAATATTTAATACTTCTTGATAACATTAGAAGTTTCATAGAGGCAATTAAGAGGCTATTATCAATAATTGTGTATATTTTTTCTCTTAAATAGAGAATTATTTAATATATATTGCACTAGTGTTCTCAATACAATATTTACCAATTGCCAACCCACAACAGGGTAGGATATACATTGACTAGTGTTTATAGATAACGTAGTCCCCTATTACCATTGACTAGTTGAACTATTTATTGTTCATACTAGTCTCATTATTACCATAGTCTAGTTGTACTATATTGAACAACCTAGCACCATTAATGAATGGTGCAGACCCTATTTTGGGTATAATTGCTACCAGCTCGAGTTGAGTTGTGTATATATAAAAATTTACTTATGATCATTACACCTTTGAGTGATTAATTAGTGTCTATACCATCCTAGGGTGATAATCGAGGAGCTAGCCTAAAGGTACTTCCACTGACACTGGTTTATCACTCAAATCATTAGTGTGTATGATATATATATATATATATATATATATATATATATATATATATATATATATATATATATATATATATATATATATATATATATATATATATGTTTCATTGAATATGACCGCATATTCTGTATTTATTATTTTCTGGTTTTGGGCTTCTATCCCTCTAACTATTTTCTTAGCATCAGGGCTTAATTGGAATAGGAGTTCTCCAAAACTCATTTTCGTACTTTTAAGGTGAAGAAAAGAAGTGATTTACTATAGAGTGTATTACACTTATTTGTATAATTTGCACGACGTTTCGAACCTCCATGGTTCATTCTCAAGTGAACAGATCTTACAATACTAGTTGATTTTATACCCGCATTAGGTCAGGTGATAATACAATGAAGGTGAAAAACATGGGGGGATACATAAAGGATAAACATAGGGGCTGCAGAAGGCGTATTGGCCCATACGAGGCATCTCCTATCTAAACACAAAGATTAATCCAGTGTAATTGGCCTGTTATGTTGGACATTGTCTTCTGTGTTGGCATCGATATGTTCTTGTCTTGTCCTTACTCTCATGGTGGGTAGAGTAAATAGTTCCGTGATTTGGGTGTTCATGGTAGGTCGCTCTATTCTTATGTGAATTGCCTCAAGAATTTGTAATCTTCTTGAATCTTGGGTTTTGTCTATTATGCAAGTATTCTTGTTCAACATTTCTCTTGTTAGAGTAATGTCATGGGCTTGTCTCATGTGATTCCTAGGGGCACCAGATTGAAGATGGCATGTCAAACGCCTCGTCAGCTTGGTCGACGTCATACCTATGTACTTACATTGAAGGTTACATCCTTCGTGGGGGCAAGTGTACATGTATACAACGCTTGACTGCTGTAGAGGGTTCTCCGTCGGCTTCGGGCTGTTTTTGATAAGGAGTTCGGAAGTCTTCTTGGTTTTGTAGAATATTATCAGGTTTATGTTTTGGTTAGGAGTAGTGCTTTTTACTCCTTTACGGATTATTTCTTTCATTATTCTTTCCTCTTTTATATGTTCACTGTGCATGGTTGATTTGTAATATAATTTTATTGGGGGTGTTGTGGTTTCTGTTCTAGGTTCTGAATTATACCAACGGTCCAAGTGTCTTCTTATAGCAGCGTTTATTTCCGCGTTGCTATATCCGTTGTTCACCAATACCTGAGTTACTCTTTCAAACTCTCTACTCACGTTGCTCCATTCAGAGCAGTGGGTAAGCGCTCGACGAATATAAGCATTGAGAACACTGGCTTTGTATCTTTGGGGGCACTCACTTCTACCGTTCAGGCATAATCCTATGTTGGTGGGCTTGGTATATACGTTGGTGCTTAAAGAGGTTCCTGTTTTTGTTATTAGTACATCCAAGAATGGCAGACTGTTATTTTCACTATTTTCATGTGTAAATCGGAGTACTGACTCTCTCTCTAGGTGTCTTTTTAGGTCAATTAGTTCATCTGAGTCTTTTACTATTACGAATATGTCATCTACATAACGGCAGTATACAGTTGGTTTTTGTCTGCTACTGAAGACCCTATCTTCGATGGTTCCCATATAAACATTAGCAAATAAAACTCCTAAGGGGGAGCCCATTGCTACTCCGTCTATTTGTAAATACATGTCTCCTTGTGGACTGATGAAAGGGGCTTCCTTTGTACATGCTTCGAGAAGACTTTTCAAGTGTGGCTCAGGTATGTCTAATTTGGGGGTGCTCTCGTCTCTGTATACTCTG
Organism: Procambarus clarkii; assembly: GCF_020424385.1. Lineage (NCBI taxonomy): Eukaryota > Metazoa > Arthropoda > Malacostraca > Decapoda > Cambaridae > Procambarus > Procambarus clarkii. The sequence goes on from NW_025552443.1 coordinate 5,263, forward strand.
TCCAGTATCATTCCTATGTTTGTGTCGACTGGGACGTTGGTAAAAAGGGATTCAACGTCCAGGGAAGCGATGATTCCATCGGGCTGGGTAGATTTGATCAATTCTAGGAAATCTGCTGATGATTGTAGACTAAACTTACTTGGAGTGTATGGAGTTAGGAGTTCATTGAGTTTCTTTGCCAGGTGATAAGTTGGGGTTGGTATTTGGCTGATTATAGGGCGTAGTGGGTTACCTGGTTTATGCGTCTTAACATCCCTAAACGGCGGACAGCTAAAAATCCCTCGTCCTAAAGATGGCTACTTTATCCTGACTTCTTATGATCTTACCCAGGACCAACGAGACCTCTTAAATCTTGGTCTAAATTGTCAATTCTTATCTAAACCAAAGATGCATCAAAAACGCCTGGAAATCGAAATGCTTCTGGACGATATCCATAAGCTAGAAGACAACAAAAAAGTCATCACCACTGACACACTTCAAGCTGAACTACTTGCAGAAGCAGGGAAAAAACGAGGAACATATTCATCTACAATCTTAACCCCACGACTCAAAGAAGCAGCGAAACAACTAAAAAATCTGAAAGACGTAACAATAAGAAAAGCCGACAAAACAGCAGCATATGTATTGATTCCTACCCATGAATACATGAACAAAATTAGCGACATCCTAAGTGACGACTCCAAATTTCAACGAATCACGAGGAACCCCGTAGAAGACCTTAAGCGGAAAGTAAACAAAACAATTACAGCAATCAACGCAAAGAAAGGTAGTGTGCATTTCAATAAACTTCAAGGCGACTATGGCTTAGGATATGCCTACGGCAATGTTAAGACGCATAAACCAGGTAACCCACTACGCCCTATAATCAGCCAAATACCAACCCCAACTTATCACCTGGCAAAGAAACTCAATGAACTCCTAACTCCATACACTCCAAGTAAGTTTAGTCTACAATCATCAGCAGATTTCCTAGAATTGATCAAATCTACCCAGCCCGATGGAATCATCGCTTCCCTGGACGTTGAATCCCTTTTTACCAACGTCCCAGTCGACACAACCATAGGAATGATACTGGACAGAGTATACAGAGACGAGAGCACCCCCAAATTAGACATACCTGAGCCACACTTGAAAAGTCTTCTCGAAGCATGTACAAAGGAAGCCCCTTTCATCAGTCCACAAGGAGACATGTATTTACAAATAGACGGAGTAGCAATGGGCTCCCCCTTAGGAGTTTTATTTGCTAATTTTTATATGGGAACCATCGAAGATAGGGTCTTCAGTAGCAGACAAAAACCAACTGTATACTGCCGTTATGTAGATGACATATTCGTAATAGTAAAAGACTCAGATGAACTAATTGACCTAAAAAGACACCTAGAGAGAGAGTCAGTACTCCGATTTACACATGAAAATAGTGAAAATAACAGTCTGCCATTCTTGGATGTACTAATAACAAAAACAGGAACCTCTTTAAGCACCAACGTATATACCAAGCCCACCAACATAGGATTATGCCTGAACGGTAGAAGTGAGTGCCCCCAAAGATACAAAGCCAGTGTTCTCAATGCTTATATTCGTCGAGCGCTTACCCACTGCTCTGAATGGAGCAACGTGAGTAGAGAGTTTGAAAGAGTAACTCAGGTATTGGTGAACAACGGATATAGCAACGCGGAAATAAACGCTGCTATAAGAAGACACTTGGACCGTTGGTATAATTCAGAACCTAGAACAGAAACCACAACACCCCCAATAAAATTATATTACAAATCAACCATGCACAGTGAACATATAAAAGAGGAAAGAATAATGAAAGAAATAATCAGTAAAGGAGTAAAAAGCACTACTCCTAACCAAAACATAAACCTGATAATATTCTACAAAACCAAGAAGACTTCCGAACTCCTTATCAAAAACAGCCCGAAGCCGACGGAGAACCCTCTACAGCAGTCAAGCGTTGTATACATGTACACTTGCCCCCACGAAGGATGTAACCTTCAATGTAAGTACATAGGTATGACGTCGACCAAGCTGACGAGGAGTTTGACATGCCATCTTCAATCTGGTGCCCCTAGGAATCACATGAGACAAGCCCATGACATTACTCTAACAAGAGAAATGTTGAACAAGAATACTTGCATAATAGACAAAACCCAAGATTCAAGAAGATTACAAATTCTTGAGGCAGTTCACATAAGAATAGAGCGACCTACCATGAACACCCAAATCACGGAACTATTTACTCTACCCACCATGAGAGTAAGGACAAGACAAGAACATATCGATGCCAACACAGAAGACAATGTCCAACATAACAGGCCAATTACACTGGATTAATCTTTGTGTTTAGATAGGAGATGCCTCGTATGGGCCAATACGCCTTCTGCAGCCCCTATGTTTATCCCTTATGTATCCCCCCATGTTTTTCACCTTCATTGTATTATCACCTGACCTAATGCGGGTATAAAACCAACTAGTATTGTAAGATCTGTTCACTTGAGAATGAACCATGGAGGTTCGAAACGTCGTGCAAATTATACAAATAAGTGTAATACACTCTATAGTAAATCACTTCTTTTCTTCACCTTAAAAGTACGAAAATGAGTTTTGGAGAACTCCTATTCCAATTAAGCCCTGATGCTAAGAAAATAGTTAGAGGGATAGAAGCCCTAAACCAGAAAATAATAAATACAGAATATGCGGTCATATTCAATGAAACATGTTTGAAAGAAAACCTGCTGCCAGTATACACCAATATATATATATATATATATATATATATATATATATATATATATATATATATATATATATATATATATATATATGGGCCATATATATATATATATATATATATATATATATATATATATATATATATATATATATATATATATATATATATATATATATATATATATATATATATATATTGTGACAATAATCTCCTTCAAGAGATTGAGCCTGCTCTTCCCTCCACAAATACGTCGTTACATCTATATAAAACTACTATGGAAGAAATGTCCAACAACGACAACAACACCAGCAAGGTTTGCCAGAGCGCAAAACGTATGCAGCCAGGGACACCTGCTCAGACTCAAACCGCCAAACTACCCGTCTTGCTGCCGGCTCCTCGCTGATTGGTCGCCGGTCTGGCTGCAATTGCACTCGCCCACCATACTACTTGATGTCTGGGGCCACCACGACCTCAGTCCTCAGAATATTCAGTGCTTTCACACAGTTAACACTTCTCCCTGCTAGACGTAAGCTTTGGCGTACGTGTACTAAGAGAGGTGATAGCTTAAAGCCGATATTCCCGCACCTCTCATTTACTTGTCTATTGCACTTCTTGTTATTTTGCTCACTTGTCTTAACGTAACTTTTCATTGTGTCATTTAATTATTCTTATTATTTTGATTGATTTTATTATACGAATTTGTTTGTCCATTTTATTCATGTTTTGTTTATTTAACGTAATTAAAATTCCATTGTTAAAATTTACTTGTGTTTTGTGTGTCTTCTCCTTACAGACGAAGTTCCAGATTTTCTATTTTTTTTAATACTATGTGATGAGGCCATACCCCTAGCTTTGAACAGCCGAACACCAACGCGTTACTGTCACAATATATATATATATATATATATATATATATATATATATATATATATATATATATATATATATATATATATATAACTGAAAACTCACACCCCAGAAGTGACTCGAACCCATACTGCCAGGACCAACGCAACTGGTATGTAAAGGGACGCCTTAATCCGCTTGACCATCACGACCGGACAAAAGGAAGTGATAGCCGAAGCTATTTGAACCACTTCCCTGCCAGGACTCGGATGGTAATCTTGGGCATAGCATTTTATCAAATCACCTCATTCTTTGGGGCACACGTGAGGAACACAAATGCGAACAAGCCTGAATGGTCCCCAGGACTATATGCAACTGAAAACTCACACCCCAGAAGTGACTCGAACCCATACTGCCAGGAGCAACGCAACTGGTATGTACAGGGACGCCTTAATCCGCTTGACCATCACGACCGGACAAAAGGAAGTGATAGCCGAAGCTATTTGAACCACTTCCCCGCCGGCACTCGGATGGTAATCTTGGGCATAGCATTTTATCAAATCACCTCATTCTTTGGGGCACACGTGAGGAACACAGATGCGAACAAGCCTGAATGGTCCCCAGGACTATATGCAACTGAAAACTGAAAAGGTGTGAGTTTTCAGTTGCATATAGTCCTGGGGACCATTCAGGCTTTTTCGTATATAAAAATACGAAAATCTTATAAATATATCTTATAATCTATAAGATAATTATAATTATAATTATTTATAATTATAATTATAATTATAATTATTTATATAATTATAAAATCTTATAAAATCTTATAAATAAAATCTTATAAATATATATATATATATATATATATATATATATATATTTATATATATATAATACATATATATATGTATATATATATGTTTCATTGAATATGACCGCATATTCTGTATTTATTATTTTCTGGTTTAGGGCTTCTATCCCTCTAACTATTTTCTTAGCATCAGGGCTTAATTGAAATAGGAGTTCTCCAAAACTCATTTTCGTACTTTTAAGGTGAAGAAAAGAAGTGATCTACTATAGAGTGTATTACACTTATTTATATAATTTGCACAACGTTTCGAACCTCCATGGTTCATTCTCAAGTGAACAGATCTTACAATACTAGTTGATTTTATACCCGCACTGGGTCAGGTGATAATACCATAAAGGTGAAAACATGGGGGATACATAAGGGATAAATGTGAGGTGAAACATAGAGGCTGCAGAAGGCTTATTGGCCCATCTGAGGCATCTCCTATCTCAACACAAAGATTAATCCAGTGTAATTGGCCTATTATGTTGGACATTGTCTTCTGTGTTGGCATCGATATGTTCTTGTCTTGTCCTTACTCTCATGGTGGGTAGAGTAAATAGTTCCATGATTTGGGTGTTCATGGTAGGTCGCTCTATTCTTATGTGAATTGCCTCAAGAATTTGTAATCTTCTTGCATCTTGGGTTTTGTCTATTATGCAGGTATTCTTGTTCAACATTTCTCTTGTTAGAGTAATGTCATGGGATTGTCTCATGTGATTCCTAGGGGCACCAGATTGAAGATGGCATGTCAAACGCCTCGTCAGCTTGGTCGACGTCATACCTATGTACTTACATTGAAGGTTACATCCTTCGTGGGGGCAAGTGTACATGTATACAACGCTTGACTGCTGTAGAGGGTTCTCCGTCGGCTTCGGGCTGTTTTTGATAAGGAGTTCGGAAGTCTTCTTGGTTTTGTTGAATATTATCAGGTTTATGTTTTGGTTAGGAGTAGTGCTTTTTACTCCTTTACGGATTATTTCTTTCATTATTCTTTCCTCTTTTATATGTTCACTGTGCATGGTTGATTTGTAATATAATTTTATTGGGGGTGTTGTGGTTTCTGTTCTAGGTTCTGAATTATACCAATGGTCCAAGTGTCTTCTTATAGCAGCGTTTATTTCCGCGTTGCTATATCCGTTGTTCACCAATACCTGAGTTACTCTTTCAAATTCTCTACTCACGTTGCTCCATTCAGAGCAGTGGGTAAGCGCTCGACGAATATTTGTCGAGCGCTTATTCCCCGATAATATAATTCCAGGGGAAATATAAACCTGGATATGCGTATGGAAATGTCAAGACACACAAGCCTGGAAACCCACTTCGGCCAATCATTAGCCAGATACCCACACCCACGTACAGACTAGCGAAGCGACTCAACGGCCTGCTGACTCCTTATGTCCCTTGCGCCTTCAGCCTGAAGTCGCCAAAGGAAATTGTTGACTTTCTGCGGGGCACACGGGCCACAGGATTAAGAGCCTCGTTGGATGTAGAATCGCTGTTCACCAACGTACCAGTGGACGAGACAATCGGGATGATAGCCGACAGAGTGTATCGTGATCCAGCCTGTACTCCTCTTGACATACCAGAAAATATCCTAAGGAAACTACTCCAAGCTTGTACTAAAGAGGCACCCTTCTTGAGCCTGGATGGGCACATGAATAAGCAAGTAGATGGGGTCGCTATGGGTTCTCGCCTAGGTGTCCTGTTTGCAAACTTCTACATGGGTACCATCGAGCAAAAAGTCTTAGTCGACATGAACTTGAAACCGGCCATATACTGCAGGTATGTTGACGACATTTTTACACAGGTACCTGATGTCAGACATCTGCAGGACCTGAAGGAGGCATTTGAGCAGAGTTCCGTGCTGCGTTTCACTTACGAGATGGAAAAGGATGGGAAGCTGCCCTTTCTAGATGTAACAGTCATGGAAAAGAGCAGAGGTTTCCACACTGCAGTCTACACTAAGGAAACGAACATAGGAATGTGCCTAAATGCCAAAAGCGACTGCCCAGAGAGGTACAAGAGGAGTGTTGTTAACGCATATGTCGACCGTTGTTAACGCATATGTCGACCGTAGCCCTACTAAATATCAGGGCATAACCATGTTAAATTCTGCAGGAGATAAATTACTCTCTGGCCCAGTATTAAGCCTGAGGAGACCTATGGCTGCAGATAAACAATACCAGTCGAAATCAAAATTTGTCAGCTGATTATATTTCTCCAGTAGCATTATACTAAGGAGATTACAGCTGACTATAGCAACAGAGGTTGATGTTAATATCATCACTTAAAGATGAAGACGAGTTCATGAGGCTTCAGTGGCAAATCAGTGAACAGTAGCCTAAACAGCTACAAGTCACTGCGACCAATGTCACTGAACCCACTGCAGTCTCAGAATCATTCTTTACTTTAATGATGGGCTTCAATCCTCTGAATCAATTAACTAAATTAAACCCCAATAAATCTGACAACTGATTTTGATACATTTATTATTTAATCACGATGTATTCCATGGGCCTCAGTGTTTACATATCAGTGACCAGTTACCTAAACAAGCTTCAAGTTATATCTAATGTCACTGATCTCACTGCAGTCCCTGAATCATACTTGACTGTAGTACTTGATCACATTCATTCTTCTGGGTTAAATAATATGTATTTAGGCCTGAATTTTAGCCTTTCAAGAGTTAACAGGGAAATGAAATTGCATTAGACTTCTAACCCTTGCAACTTGAGTACAGGACATCCATCCTGTACGAACAGACACACATATGTGTGATTACTAACTACTAACATCAAATTAATCTAATAATTTGAAGGAGGAGTATCGGTGTTCGTCTGTTTTAAATAGGACTGAGACCCATGAGCAGCCCCCCGGGGAATTATGTCAGAAAACCCGACACCATTTAATAATATTACATGCAATTGCAGATAATATTGCTGCTGTGTTGTACACACAAGTTAACCCATAGAAAATGTAGCTTGTAGTGGAATTTTCTGTATATAGAAATGGGATATCATTGCCACATACTATTATAAATTCACCAGCTATTGTGTTGGGAATTATTCTTAAATACAATAGTCTTTGGACTTTTACATCATAAAAAACATCTCATTTAAATAATTAACTTAATTATCAGTCTCAAAATAAAGTAAATGTGACGCTTCTACCGCGATGTCACTTATTGGGATGACGCGATGTCACTTATTGACATCTCTACAAAGTGAGGGAGGCGTCAGGGAGAAAGGAGTGGTCAGCCATTGTTGTTAAGACCAGAGGCGCAGGGAGCAAATTCGGCTCCTATCATATCTCTTGGACGAAGTGTGAAGGAGATCAGAGTAGTGGTCTTCCATCATCAACACGCTGTCAACATAATCAAGGGAAGTGTTCTACCGAAACCCGTTTATCTAATCATTTTTGGCCATTAATGTTAGGTAGATATTGGGCGAACCGGTTAGAATTGGAACTCGCCTCATACTAAAGGTAATTAAGCCTTAATCTTTATCATATATAATATGCAGTGTTTTCTCTGATATAGCTGTCATATATTAGGATTCTGGCTTTACAGCTAGTGCCCTTTGACAGGAACAAGAAGAGGAAGCAAGCTTGGTATATCAGTTACCAGGGTGACGGAAGCTGCCTCACACGAGGATAATTTGGTGTCTACATCCAAGTTATACCTGGTGGACTAAGCCTGTTGTACAATAAGATAAGGATCCTCCTCAATGTATACTAATATATGTAGTTTAATATTGTAGTTTGATTGGTATATAACATAAACCCCCCCAATGTGAATGGATCGATTTGTGAGATTATTGCAGAAATACAGTCCACTTAACATCATACAAATTGCTATTGAAATATAAACTAACGTAAATATAAATTCTATATAAATTCATATAAATTAAATAAATATAAATCTCACAGGTCGGTTCCCACAGCTTGTGCCCAGTGTCGGGGGAGGGGAATCGTCATATCTCTAGACGTCTAACTCAAGAGCAAATTTCACGGGGAGCAGGCCATGAATCACTTTCGTGTAGGGCTTGCTTTATTATGTTTCTGTTTTGCATCGCAGCCCTAGATCCCAGAAAAGTGGGAAGTTTACTGTATTAAACTACCACCACATTAAACAGCCAGTCCTCCAAAAATGGTGTGGTAAATGTAAGAAGACAAATAAGTGCAATTATGTACTATTCATAGCAGTTAGGAATTATACTTATTTTCACTTAGTATTAAATCGTACTGTCAAATATATTGTGAATATATGAGTTTACCTGAAAAACTGAATAGAAAACTACAACCTCACCTAACCGTCTTAGTTTTTGAAGATAATGATTTTATTGCTTCTTAATTACAATTAGTACTTAACCTATAGCTATATTGATATTACAGTTTTATAAAACTAATAAAACAAAATTAAATATATCAATAAATTGTAAAGTAACTCAGGATATTTTAAAATTTTGTATAAAATCTATATTGTTTAATAAACCTGAAAAAGAAATTCATGATATTTAAAACTTGTACATTGCGAATTGAAGAGAGATCAGCCAGCCATCGTTGAGAGCAGACGTGCCTCACAGCACTCTTCACTTTACTTCACTTCTGGCAGCCCCTCAGACCTCCCGTCGCCGATGCGAGACCCTTGTGGTTGTCGGCAGTTGGTCAAAGAAGACTACATCAACTAGACAGAGAGAAACACTGAAGAATAACATCCAGCAAGAGAGAAATTTTCAAATATTCCAGCAATCTTGAGGATTGGCGCCGCGCCAACCGCCATCTCCGAGCCAGCTGCCCTCCTCCACCCTCCACAACCCATCCTCGCCCTTCTCTCCTCAACCCTACCAACCAACCCACACCCCATTCACCTGCCATTCACCAGTTTCACCTCACCACTCATCCCAGTCTCACCTCACCACTCATCCCAGTCTCACCTCACCACCATCACCACACCCTCCATCGTTTTGTACTGACCTATATGTACTAACCCCTATCTTTCTGATCTGTTACTCTACTCTTGCTCTTTCGCCACCTGATTTAACTGACTGCGCAAGTACCACGGCCTGTGTGTAGTAAATCTGGTCACGCAAAGAGTCGGGGCATCTTTTCCGCCATTGTAGCATGGCTAGGCTATCGATAGGCTTAGGAGGTTAGGATTTACTAACTACTAACTTGCTGCCTGATTTCACATCATATTACCATATCATCTTATTACAATGACTATAAAAATTACCATAAAGTTCACTGGGAACATAGCCACCACTGAGAATGATCTGACAGCGTTACTGAGCTCAATTGCAGAGGTTGCGCCTGCAAATGTTCACATCAAAGCCAGAAGAGGAGCCACAGTAGTGCTCTCCAACGAAGATGAGATACGGAAACTCCTCAACCCCGACCTCCAAAACGCCTTTAAGAGGGCAAATATTGAACTCCATCCCACTGCCCAATACCAGGCTGCAAGGTCGGTCTTTGTGACAAGACTAAGTACGATGATCACCTCTCAAAGGACCGAGGACATTAAAAATGAAATTAACACCATAAACGACGGTGTCCAGGTCGTTGGGATATACAAAATCCACCATACCAACTCGAACCGAGCAACTCTTAAACTCACTCTTGAAACTCCAGCCCAAGCCAGGGAACTGGTGAAAAATGGGTTCAAATGCTTTAACTTATCTGTTACACCAGACCGGATAAGCAGGGAGAGATACGTCGAAGTCAAACAATGCTTCAAGTGCTTCGAGTTTGGCCACCTACCTCCTCAATGCATGGCAAATGCCGAAATGTGCAGGACCGCACCGCTTCACAACATGCACTGAAACCATCCTGAAATGTGCCCTCTGCAGTGGGAGTCATAAGGCAGTGGCTATTCACTGCCCTAAAAGGAAGGAGGAAATCCAGAAGATTCTGGAACAGGCCAGGCAGAGCACCACACGGACACAAACTATTCCACCACCAAATATGGGGACACAATCCTTCCCCAACCTTCCACACCAGGAACCCGACCCCAATGTACAACCACCACCACCAAACGGGGACCAAGCACAACCCCAATTATGGGGGGGGGGGGGCAGACCAAGCAGGCAGATCCAGTGACCCCAGCAAAAACCCCTTCAGTCCAAGTATTGATTGCGATCGCAGACAGGGTCGCCCAGAACGACCCTGCCCAGTTCATAAGAACAATAAACACCCTGCTTCTGCTCAATAACATCCCACTGGTGTCTATACCTGCAGACCTACTTCCTACTGAAGCCTTAACTGAGCAGCCAACCCTTCCTCCCCCACCCCACAACCCCCCTGAAGCCTTCAACCTCGACAATCAGCCCGCACAAACGCCACTACCCCCAGCCTCAGATTCACCCTCTACTTCTGTCACACCCCAGGAAGTCAACTCTGGAACAACCTCCCAGGCCAAGATTGTTGGATATTTCCAACATCGAATACAACATTGTTGTATTCTCATTACTTATTACTAATCATATTAATATTGTAGTAAGTAAAATTAACAACTCGTAGAATTCTCCTGTACTAATAATTCATCTGTGCATTAGGTTAGAATTCTCACGTCATCTGACGCTAGTATTGCGTCAGATTTCTTTACAGTAAAACACATTATATACAATTTGTGTGAGAATTAAATACGATTCTCCATAATTAAAGCATTCTGTATGACAACTGATTGCAGACGAATTGTTCTCTAACTAAAAGCCGAATAGAGCGTTAGAATTATACCGTCTACCTCGCGATAGTGTTAACGTCATCAATGAATGCTATGGGGAGACATTAATTCCTCTCCCTTGTATCTTTACTATTCTTAAATAGTTAAATAATAATATTACGTTCCTCTAAATAATAAACCCGTCCAGTCTTTAGAGTTTCAAGCGCGAATGCGAGAAATATTAATGTTCATGCCAATAATTTGTGTAATGAACGTCGACTCGGCGTGGGGGGAGGGACGCGACGCCATGCTCACTCGGTGAGGAGTCGGTGACGGTGTCGGGAGGCGGACACGTGCAAGGCCAGAAGGAGGCAAAGCTACGCTTACCGTACTCACAAAAGACGCCATTGTCCAGCAAATAGGACAAGTGTGTCCATCTTCAGATGAAAGCCGCCACTGTGAGGCGTGAACGACCTTGCAGATAGTATCTTCAACTAGTGCTGGTGTTAAATAAGGGACCCCTAGACTTGGTTCCTGACGACACGTGATCAGCCAGCTTGAAACGCATCAATCCAGGATAGGTTCACCGGAGCCTGGGATGCGAAATTACGGCAATCTTAATACTTACACAGTGCCCACAGCTAAGTACCTTTTATTTGATGCATCATTTACAGGGTTAATAATAGCGGGGTGATTGCGCGTCACGCGGCACGACAACACCTAATAACAGGTGATTAGAAATTTCTCTGTAGATATCAATAATCTTGAATATGTATTGAGCAGTTAAATCAATTGCTACTGGTAGTTATTTATTTTGCAGCTCGAGAGACGAATTCCTCATGCTGTCTTCTCCATGTTAACCGTGTCAGACGTCGGTGTACCAGACCTGGAGATTAAGAGGACTACCAGGGTTATCTAAAGGAATCTATTACCAGCTAAGGCTTATTTCTTTTACTCATAACATTGCAATTTGATACATTCAGAATGTTTTCAACATAATGTGTGATTTACTGTAATTCATTATTATGCACATATTCATGTTCTTCTTTGTATGAATAATATTATATTCAACATTAATTATAGGATTAGATTATTATTAATAGAATTAGTGAACGAACCACACTGATTCCTGGACGTACTGACCTCCAGTAATAACCCCCCAATGTAGGTGTTTGAGGTTTGGTTTTAATAATACAGCCCATTAATTATTCTTATGATCATAATTTCTAGTCATATCCATAGTCACTGGTTTTCTCTAGAATTTTATCTAATGATCTGAAATTCTCAGTTTCCCTCTTTCCTTTAAAAGCGGGTGGTCCTTCGTAATTTAATTTACTACTTTAATTATTAATTAATCAGAATCAAACCCAAATATCCCACATTATGGTCCTTTTCGAACCGGATAGGCATTAAATCTATAATTAAAATATTAACCATTAATAACTAATCCTTGTGTGATAGTAGCTAGACTAACTATTTAATTAATCGTGTCAACTAACAGTGTAACACATCAGTTAGTCTGGATCACACTAACAGCTACCATATACATAGCTTTAGTGGGTCATAGCCAATTACCCACAACATTTAGACCTACACTTCATACTGAAGTAGAATCCTTAGGTCACCAAGAGCAACAGCTCATAACCTTATATTAATCACTAACACCAATTAAGTGTTAACCATTTAGGCTATACCAATGTTTCAATATATGGCTGTCAGCAGACTGTCCATTATAGCCTGAATCCATGTTATAATTACTGATTCACTCAAGTCAGTGGATCATTAACATTTAGGGATCCAGTATACTCATATAAATTACTGATCTCATATTAGTTAATCATTACTAACCCTGATAACATTTTATTCCACAATTAGGAGTACATTTAGGAGTTAGGTAATATTTACGGCAGTAGAATACTTGCCAAACACAATTAATTCTTTTGTGTTCATTTAATTTCTTATACACATAATTACACAAGTGTATATATTATATAAAATACAAAAAACCCAAAAACACAGCACAATTATTTGCACATTACTGCACCATAATATAATCTTTGCCAACCTTTAGTAGGTAGCAATTTAGGCTGTGATTGTGTTGAATTTGGCACAAGCACAGACTAAATATAGTTGTTTTCTCAAGTAGAAATTCTCACGACTAGGCTTAAGCTAGTTAGTGACACATATATTATTCTTTTGTGCTGACCCTAGCAAGGGTGGGATTAACCATTTATTGTGTAATTATTTTATTGCATATTTCTATGTATGTCTTTGAGTGTTACTGTAAGTCCACTACCCATCCGAGGCTGATTTAGAAGAGCTAAGCTTAGGAACACCTGTAGTGAGACCAAGGTACCACTCAAATCTTAGTTGCTTATTATTAGGTAGGTAGCTAACCTCCAAATGAGGTAAATTACAACCAGCCTCAAGAAACATTAGGCTGTCAATACTTATACCTGCTCTACATCAAGGAGCAGAGACTATAGCTATACCACTAGCTACATAAGCCCTATCAGGCTGTCAATAATTATACCTGCTCTGCATCAAGGAGCAGACACTATAGCTATACCACTAGCTACATAAGCCCTATCAGGCTCAATTTACCGCAAGAATGAATCCTTTAGAAAGGAACGCAAGATTCTTGAGAGCTCTTCAAGGCCCTTTAGGAAAACTGCTTGTGAAATGTCATTTCTGTGTCGAAACTGACCCAGGTGACGTCTACAGACTAGCAAGTTCCATAAGGATCGCCAGCCAAAAATATGACTACATCAAGACTGTAATCGAGACCCACAGGAATTTACTCCAAGCCGGTCATACTGTCTCAGACCACTTACGTCTCACAGAATCTGATCTCGATAACTATGAACATTTTGTTCAAACCAGTTTAGACCGATATAAGGAGGTGCTTGCGAAGCAAGATATTCCCGAGTGGGTGGATCAGATCATTAATAGACCTGTATCCAAGCTAACACTCAGCTCAGATGAAATACTTGAGCTAAATCAAGACGAGGAGAATCCTCTAATCAATGCTGATCACTATACAGGATCAACAACTGGAGATCAACCTTCATTTTCTAACCTCTCATCTAATACAGCTTCATGTGATGATTTGTTTACAGAGTCTGATCAAACTTCAGACCACTCTTCTCAATGTTCCCTGGATTCTATAAGTTCAATACATAATGCTACTGAATTAACTAGCTTATCACCAGAACCCAGAGAAACAAGTGAAGCTGCAGATGAAACAAGTGAAGCTGCAATAATCAGTGAATCTGAACCAGAAAATGATAAAGCTAATGCTGCAGCAGCAGCCGAAGCTGTAATCAAAGCTGAGACTAAACAAGAAGCCTTAAGCAACACAAGTAATGGTCACAATTGCTCACAACAGCCTTCTAAAGTAAGTGCTGACAATGAGAAGACTATTATAAACCTTGTACACCAATTATTAAATTTATCTTCACCAGAGCAATCAGTTGACTCTTTACAAGCCTTTAGTTTTCAGCTTGAGTCACTGATAAATTCTTTCAGTAAAGAGGTGGATCACCCAACTACTGAGTGGATGACTAAAATTATCATCCAAAGAAAATTGTCTGGTGACACACTTAATAAACTATATGTATGCCAGAATGGTAATACCCTGTCAATGCAGGATATATTTACAGGTTTGCGTAATATGAGCAATCATACAGCAGACCAAGCAATTAATGCTAAATCTGAATGCACCAAAACTGTACCTACATCAGTTTCCTTACCTGAAACTCCTAAAGTGACACTGTCACTAGGTAACCAAGGTGCTAATACTCAATGTAACAACAATCAGTCAAATACTGATTCATCAGTGAGACCCAAGAGTCCCACAGGTGCTCCTAAGAGACCTAATAGTCCAAAGAGCACTCCCAAGAGCCTGTTAATGGTTCCCCAGAGTACACCAAGTACTCACAAGAGAATAAATAACAAGCAAATGCAAGCAGCAAAACCATCACCACCTGCTAATACTGTTTTACCTAAACCGGTAACATCTAAACGATCTGTAGGATGGGGAATGTGCTTGTTTTGCAATCAAAAACATTCTCTGTACAAATGTACTAATTATCCTAATAGAGACACAAGAGTCAGACGACTCAAACAGTTACACAAATGTACTAGGTGTCTCAAACCACATAATGTTAACAGCTGTGACACCCCACTGAACACCTGCAATAGGTGTAGAAGGGGCAAGCATCATGCTGCACTGTGCAAATTAGTTAGGACTAATTATGTCAATCCTAGAATAGGACGTAGAGAATCTACACCAGTACAGTGCTGCAAGGTGCGAGATGTGTACAGCGTAACTACACAAGCATCTCAAGTAGATGCTGCTTTGCCGACTGCCCAACTTCAAGTGAAGAACAGAGGAACCAAGATCACCATACGTGGACTATTTGATCAAGGTTCCCAGAGAGCTTTTATTACTCAAAGGGCAGCAGAGGCACTTAATTTACAACCAATAGGACAGGTAAAATTAAACTTGTCAGGGTCCATGATAAATCGAGGAACCCATGAATACACAGTAGTTCAACCGCTTGTACGACTAGGTAGTCAAGCCAAGGCTGTCCAAGCCATTGTTGTAGATCAAATACCTTTAGACTTAAATATTAAGGGTCTGGGGTACACAGCCCACTTCCTGCAGGAACGTGAAATTAATTTGGCTGACAACAAATTAATGTCTGACCGCCTTAACAATGTAGATGTACTAGTAGGAGCCGACTACTATTACCAGTTCATAACTGGACATGTTAAACGATTGGGAATGAATATGCTCCAATCTGCAGGAGGCTACTTACTTACTGGTAAAGTTCTGAATGTGAACAAGCCTAAGCCTGCCAATAATAAATTAGTCAGCAGTAAATCAATTCTCCAGCAGCAAGCTAAAAGGAGAAATGCAGCTGAGTAATAAACTCAGATTGAATGTAGTGCAATTGATACTCGCCGAGATGTTTCGTAGCTCTCAGTGAAAATCAATGGTCCGTACTCAAACAAGTACAAGTCACAGCGACCAACCCATTGAATTCACTGTAGACCTAGAATTATTCTCGACAAGTAGTAATTGACCACACTCAGTCTTCCTAGTTAAATTGTAATGTTAGGCTAGAGAATCTAGTACTCCCTAGGAATTAATGATGTTAGGCTAGAGAATCTAGCACTCAATGCCACTGGCATTTCCTGAATTTAGTGATAACATTCACTAGGACCACTGGTCCACTATACTTGCGCTTAAAGGTTTGCCAAGAAAACCTTCTTAATACCATGTTTTCTGCACTAAGAGTTAGTGATAAATACTTGCATTAATTGTTTGAGTTGTTTTTCTTTCGTTTCTGCTTATTTAGTGTAGGAGCGCAACACGAACAAACTTGCACACTTACTAATAGGTAAGTGAATTTTCAGAGAACTAATATGTTTAATGCATTACCGTTAAACATTAGCATTGTTAATTAACATGCTTCATGAGCTTAACATAGCTCACCTTAGAATTAACGTAATAATATGAGTGCTCGTTCACCATGCGCACGAGCTTAATATTGCTCACCATGATAACTGAATGACAAAGCTCCACCTCGTTAATTCGAGTTCACTGAACTCACCCTGTTAACTGTTAACGAGCTCCATGTAGCTCACCCTGTCAGCACTGCTGACGAGATCACTGTATCTCACCCTGTCAACACTGTTGACGAGTTCACTGAACTCACCCTGTTAACTGTTAACGAGCTCAATGTAGCTCACCCTGTCAACACTGTTGACGAGTTCACTGCAACTCACCCTGTTAGCACTGCTAACGAGCTCACTGTAGCTCACCCTGTCAGCACTGCTGACGAGCTCAATGTAGCTCACCCTGTCAACACTGTTGACGAGTTCAATGCAACTCACCCTGTTAGCACTAGCTAACGAGCTCACTGCAGCTCACCCTGTCAACACTGTTGACGAGTTCACTGCAACTCACCCTGTTAGCACTAGCTAACGAGCTCACTGTAGCTCACCCTGTCAACACTGTTGACGAGTTCACTGCAACTCACCCTGTTAGCACTGCTAACGAGCTCACTGTAGCTCACTCTGTCAGCACTGCTGACGAGCTCACTGTAGCTCACCCTGTCAACACTGTTGACGAGTTCACTGCAACTCACCCTGTTAGCACTGCTAACGAGCTCACTGTAGCTCACCCTGTCAGCACTGCTGACGAGCTCACTGCAGCTCACCCTGTCAACACTGTTGACGAGTTCCATGTAACTCACCCTGTTAGCACTGCTAACGAGCTCACTGTAGCTCACCCTGTCAGCACTGCTGACGAGCTCACCGCAGCTCACCCTGTCAACACTGTTGACGAGTTCACTGTAACTCACCCTGTCAGCACTGCTGACGAGCTCAATACAGCTCACCATGTTCACGAGTTCAATATGACTCGACCTGTTAATGAGCTTAATACTGCTCACCATGTTAATTCGAGTACATTTTTGCTCACAATTAGCTTAGTCCCTTACTTAGGTAGGTTAGAAATTCAAACCATTTATTTAGGTAGGTTTAGGGACTTTAATAGTGTCAACTGAGTACTAACCTAATCTGTACTCACCATTAATTACAGTTGACTATACTTATAGAGACTGATTTAATAAACTCAAATTCATGTAAAGGTGATTTCGTCCTAACCAGTTTACAGTGTCAAGCCTATGAGCTGCCATTTAATTAGCTCATAAGTCAGAATGACTAGGCTACTAATCTCACTGTCGACTCAGAATTTTCCTTGATTTTAATGAATAAACTTTTCAGTTCTCTACTTTCTATTATTTAGCTAGTTAGCAAATTATTTGTACCATCAGTCAGCATGACTACTGCACGGCAGTGCACATTTAATTCAACTTCCTCATTTGAATTTGAGGTGATCGTGATGCTGCGTGATGTTATTGTCTAGCAACTCAATAGTTACAAGTCACAGCGACCCTGGACAGTGACCTCATTATAGTGTCATAGTCTCCTTGATCTTGAATGACTAATAATACTTTACTGTATAATCATACAATAGTGTTATCAGTTCTTAGGAACTTATTCTGAGTTTACCTACGATTCAGCAGCTACGTAATATACCATTACATGTCACTGCGACCCTAGTTGTTGAGTATATTGTGAGCTTTAGAGTGTTCCTGATTACCGATAACTTAATCATTTAATGTTTCAATATTTCATGCATGTTTCCACTAAGGGAAACTGCAAGCCTATTACAACTCTGAAGAAGAATAATTTCTTTCACATCCCACTGAGAAAACTGTGATGAAACTACGATGTGATATCACGTAACGAAACATTGCACGTCACTATGACCCAAGATATCGCATCACCGTAGATTCTGTTAGTTTCAATTGTGAGAGTTGAATTCTATAAATATTGTGTAGGCTACTACAAACATGTTTCAGTTGACATGTGAATAACAAGACTCAAATTCTTGTAAGTCCTTGATAAATCCGGGACGTTCGTTATGTGTGTACTAACATACTAACCTACTAACATACTAATGTATTAATCTTAATTTTACTTCGGGATAGGTCAGTACAACACAGTACACTGCGACCCTGGGAATCCCCCCCCGGAGTTATGTTGGATATTTCCAACATCGAATACAACATTGTTGTATTCTCATTACTTATTACTAATCATATTAATATTGTAGTAAGTAAAATTAACAACTCGTAGAATTCTCCTGTACTAATAATTCATCTGTGCATTAGGTTAGAATTCTCACGTCATCTGACGCTAGTATTGCGTCAGATTTCTTTACAGTAAAACACATTATATACAATTTGTGTGAGAATTAAATACGATTCTCCATAATTAAAGCATTCTGTATGACAACTGATTGCAGACGAATTGTTCTCTAACTAAAAGCCGAATAGAGCGTTAGAATTATACCGTCTACCTCGCGATAGTGTTAACGTCATCAATGAATGCTATGGGGAGACATTAATTCCTCTCCCTTGTATCTTTACTATTCTTAAATAGTTAAATAATAATATTACGTTCCTCTAAATAATAAACCCGTCCAGTCTTTAGAGTTTCAAGCGCGAATGCGAGAAATATTAATGTTCATGCCAATAATTTGTGTAATGAACGTCGACTCGGCGTGGGGGGAGGGACGCGACGCCATGCTCACTCGGTGAGGAGTCGGTGACGGTGTCGGGAGGCGGACACGTGCAAGGCCAGAAGGAGGCAAAGCTACGCTTACCGTACTCACAAAAGACGCCATTGTCCAGCAAATAGGACAAGTGTGTCCATCTTCAGATGAAAGCCGCCACTGTGAGGCGTGAACGACCTTGCAGATAGTATCTTCAACTAGTGCTGGTGTTAAATAAGGGACCCCTAGACTTGGTTCCTGACGACACGTGATCAGCCAGCTTGAAACGCATCAATCCAGGATAGGTTCACCGGAGCCTGGGATGCGAAATTACGGCAATCTTAATACTTACACAGTGCCCACAGCTAAGTACCTTTTATTTGATGCATCATTTACAGGGTTAATAATAGCGGGGTGATTGCGCGTCACGCGGCACGACAACACCTAATAACAGGTGATTAGAAATTTCTCTGTAGATATCAATAATCTTGAATATGTATTGAGCAGTTAAATCAATTGCTACTGGCAGTTATTTATTTTGCAGCTCGAGAGACGAATTCCTCATGCTGTCTTCTCCATGTTAACCGTGTCAGACGTCGGTGTACCAGACCTGGAGATTAAGAGGACTACCAGGGTTATCTAAAGGAATCTATTACCAGCTAAGGCTTATTTCTTTTACTCATAACATTGCAATTTGATACATTCAGAATGTTTTCAACATAATGTGTGATTTACTGTAATTCATTATTATGCACATATTCATGTTCTTCTTTGTATGAATAATATTATATTCAACATTAATTATAGGATTAGATTATTATTAATAGAATTAGTGAACGAACCACACTGATTCCTGGACGTACTGACCTCCAGTAATAACCCCCCAATGTAGGTGTTTGAGGTTTGGTTTTAATAATACAGCCCATTAATTATTCTTATGATCATAATTTCTAGTCATATCCATAGTCACTGGTTTTCTCTAGAATTTTATCTAATGATCTGAAATTCTCAGTTTCCCTCTTTCCTTTAAAAGCGGGTGGTCCTTCGTAATTTAATTTACTACTTTAATTATTAATTAATCAGAATCAAACCCAAATATCCCACAAAGATTATCCAGACCATTCATTCCCCAAGTCGGCCCCCAACCCCTCACCCTTTGTCCACATCAACACCGGCTCGGGGGGCACACCCCCAGCATCATCATGAAGACTCCAGCGACTCCAGCTCGTCCTCTAATGATTCAGTGGACATTGAGGGCGAAAACTCCTCAGATAATGAATGTTACGTAGACAACGTTCAACTCACCGATGCTGAGGGGGAAAATGGGGTGCAGAGGTCCAGGAGGGACTCAGTACTAGCTGACCGCACACGAAGCAAGTCACAACAGAATGTAACACAACCACAACTTTGCCATAGCAAATAATGGGGCTGAAGGTAATTCAGATAAATACCCGTCACTTTTTCAACAACCGATACTTACTAGAGATAGAACTCAGCAAACACAATCCCGAGGTGGTTCTGCTCAACGAAACCTTGGCACGCCCAGATCAACGTCAAAATTCACGGCTACACGACGATTGAAAAGAACGAAGGGCCGAACAGAGGTGTGGCTATCCTTGTCAAGAGAGGTTGCCCGTTCACTAATATCTTTCTGCAGGAAGGGAACGCTCTGGCAATTGAACTCCCCACCACTCACGGCCCACTGGCAATCCTAACAACCTACATTCCCCCTGGCCAGCACGCAATTCCATCGAGGGCAATCCACAAAGCACTCAACAGGAACGTGCCAGCGATCCTGGCAGGTGATTTTAATGCACACCATGCTGCGTTCTTCAATACCCCCAATGGTAGAAGTGACGTCAAAGGTAGAATCCTAAACAACCTCCTAATGGCAAGGAACCTTGCCATTATTTTAGGGACCTCGTAGCCTGGTGGATAGCGCGCCGGACTCGTAATTCTGTGGCGCGGGTTCGATTCCCGCACGAGGCAGAAACAAATGGGCAAAGTTTCTTTCACCCTGAATGCCCCTGTTACCTAGCAGTAAATAGGTACCTGGGAGTTAGTCAGCTGTCACGGGCTGCTTCCTGGGGGTGGAGGCCTGGTCGAGGACCGGGCCGCGGGGACACTAAAAAGCCCCGAAATCATCTCAAGATAACCTAACCTTCCTCTGCCCTTTTTTCCACTCTTACATCGGCGTCCACCCAGGAACTCCGGATCTAGTTCTGTTAAACCATAATTGTGGCATCTTTCACTCCAGAATCACCCAAGGTGGGGATGTGGGATCTGACCACATCCAGATAATGATCCATCTTCAATCGACCTCCTTCAGGACCATAGGTACCCCCAAACCCCAACTCAGTACCCTTAGACTCCGCCCTTACATGTATTCCCTGGGTGACGATCCGGTATCAGTTTTACAAGACTGCCCAACCCACGACATAGATGCAGCAGTGGACCTCCTCCATACCCGCATCACTGAAGCAACACTTGCAAACTGCGATCTAACCAGCACAAGAGTCATAAAACAGTACAACCCAACAAGGGAAATCAGGGAAAAAATGAGAACTTACCGACAAGAGTGCATCAGAAGGACCCGTACAGGCCTCCCCCATTTACACACGATCCAGGCACTCAGACGAGAAGTATTAGGACTCACCCTCCTTCACAAACGACATATCTGGGGCATTTTGGTCAACCAGGCCAACAATTACAAGAGTGAGCCAGCCGCGTTCTGGAAGAAAATTAAACAACTCCTTGGATCCACTGAAACCCCTCTCTCCCATCTTAACCATACACACACCAACGCCAACAACGAGGTAGTCACGACTAGGATTGGGAACCCCCAGAACCAGGCCAACTACATGGGAGACGTCTGGTGTGAAATTTTCACCGAAAACCTGAATCAGGTTAACCTTGAGAACCATCGGAGGATGGGCCTATGGGCCCAGGAAAACGAAGAAAACCTTCACAGCAGACCAACCATCGACGATGCCCAACTCGATCCATCCCACCCCATCACTAGACCGATCACTCTTCTAGAGTTGAGGGAGGTCCCGAAGAATACCAAGAACAGAGCTCCGGGGCTTACTGGTATTACCCTCATCCAGCTAAAGTTCCTGCCCGATAACCACATCCAAAGCCTTCTTAACATATATAATGCCATCCTGGCATCCGGGCACCTACCCACTGTACTTAAGACCGCAAAGATGATTTTCATTCCCAAGCCAGGCAAGAGCAGATACTCCCCTGTGAACTACCGGCCGATTTTCTTGCTAGAAACGACAGGGAAATCCTTTGAGAAGATCATGTCTAACAGAATTAATTACTATATGGAATACCACCACCTCTTCACTGAAAAACAGTTCGGTTTCAGGTACCAGAGGTCGACTCAACATGCAATCAACGTAATCTATGACGCAGCCGACAGCGTTCGTAAGCAAAAACAAACGTCAATAATAACAACAAGAGATGTACACAAGGCATTTGACATCCTCTGGCACGACGGTCTCCTCTTCAAGCTGACCAACCTGCCTTACCACAACTGGACCCTCCTGAGATTGATTAACAATTTCCTAAAAAACAGAAGGATCATCCCAATGTTCAACACAAAAACAGCAGCTGCATTCACACCTATGGCAGGGGTCCCCCAGGGGTCATGCATCAGCCATGTTCTCTTTAACCTTTTCGTGAATGATTTGGCACGCCCCATCCACAATGACACAATTATCACCCAATTCGCAGACGATGTCATTCACGTTGTCACGTCGAGGCCTGCAGGACAAAAAACAAAACACGACTTGATGATAAGGAAGGTCAAGGAGGAACTAGCCGCCACTGCAACTTGGGAGAGGGAGTGGAAAATCGTGACCAACCCCAGCAGTTTCTGCGGAAAGTCTCATTTCTCTAATGTGTGTAGAAACAGACTTAATCTGGGTGAGAAAATAGTTCCCAGATGCTGCAACTGTGGAGGTGTTCACAATGCCAGCTCGGCTGTGTGTAGCAAGAGGCCGAGTATGGATGTTCCCCGGCCGGTGAATGTTACAGAGCAAGCAAGAGCTCTTACCCAGACACCGGGAGCACAGCAAAACAGTCTGCCCCAAACAGCACCAGTGAACCGGACGAATGCGTGGGTAAAGGAGTCACCTTTACTTCGGCAGGCTCAAGCAACAAGCAGCCACACTACCACTCAGGACTCCGGCAGTGACAATGTAACGGTGAGTGAAGTGGCTACTGTGGCTCAGAAAGAGGGTCATAATGATATGGTCAATGAGGTGTGGGCTGAACTAAGAAAAGTTGGTGAGTTCCTCCGAAATCTTGGGCAGAGAACCGAGTCCATCGAGGCGAAATTAAACGTTCAGGAGGTCAAGGAAATTCACAAAACGGTGAAGGAAAATCAGGATATAGTGGTTGAGGGCAATAATGAAATATTGAGTGATAAAATGAAGGAAAGTGAAGTGTGTGTGAATGATGGTAGTTGTAGTGAAAGGAAGAACCCTATAATTACACATAAAATGAAGGAATCATTTGGGCCAATAATGGATGTCACAGGGCTGAAAAAATCTCTTGAGAATCGCAATGTCGCTTTTACTGGTGAACTTGGGAGGAGGTGGGAGATGTTGTACAAGGTATGGCTATCATTTAGTGAACTTATTGGGGATGACTTAGGCAGTGAATTGATTAATAATGGATCACCCTATACTGAAAGTGTTGTCATGGAATGTTAATGGTTTAAGAACCAGGGTTACAGATGTTCATTGTTATGTGATGGGAAATGATATTGATGTTGTAGCTCTCCAGGAGACAGGGGATAGGAATGAAGGCTTATTGAAATTAAATGGTTATAAAGGGTTTCACCTCTTTGCCGCAAATAACATCAGAGGCACGTCGATTTATGTTAAGAACTCCATACCAGCAGAGTTAGTAGAACCGCCATCAAAAACGCAAGGTATAGAGAGTGTCTGTGTTAAATTATCATTAAGGGAAGGGGAATTTATTGTAGTTAATTTGTATGTATCCAGGAACTGCTTCGACGCTAACTATCTACCTGACTGCATTTATACTAATCCTTCACTGGTCATTGGGGACCTTAATGCTCGGCACACAAGCCTTGGGACAGTGGGTAGTATTAATACCAATGGGGTCGAGTGGTTACAGTTTCTACAAGATCATCCAGATACCTGTCTCTTGGGAAACAATGAACCAACTCACATCAGGGGAGGACGGCTTGACTATGCCTGCATTTTAAACTCTCAGGGGATTATGGGGGAGGCTCGGGTTGTTCGGGAACTACTTAGTGACCACTTTGCCTTGAACGTTGAATTACCACTGGGGAAAAAACAAGTCCACTTTCAAAGGAAAGGGCTAAATATTAATAAAGATATGAAAAATTATTTTATTCAA
Organism: Procambarus clarkii; assembly: GCF_020424385.1. Classification (NCBI taxonomy): domain Eukaryota; kingdom Metazoa; phylum Arthropoda; class Malacostraca; order Decapoda; family Cambaridae; genus Procambarus; species Procambarus clarkii. Next base: position 29,891 of record NW_025552443.1, read on the forward strand.
AATATGGGAGATCGGTATCAACAATACACGCCGCTCTGCGTTGATAGTTTTTACGAGGACATGGTCGAGAACATAGAGAAATTAGTGGAGAGCAGTAAATAAAATCAGGGGTTGTAAGACCAAATTTATTGCTCACTCAGATCCAGGGAAGGTTGCTAATGAGTTAGTAGATAAATGAGCTAGTGCTGCTGGTATGGAGTCCTTACCTGCAGACACGAGAGTCACCATTGAGTCATGGGAAAATATTAGAAATGGAGTAACTTTATGTGCCTTAAATACAAGATCTATAGCGTGCACTGAGATAACTCACAATGAGCTACTGGATGCTATAAAAAGTGGCAGCTCTACTGCTCCGGGAAAAGATGGAGTAACGTATGACATTCTTAATTATTTAGCCGGTATGAAACCTAGTCCCTTACTTGATTTGTTTAATATGAGTTATAGAGAAGGAAAGTTACCAAGAAAATGGAAAGAGGCTGTCATCATTCCTATCCCTAAGTCAAACGGAAGCTACAGACCTGTCTCCTTAATATCCTGCTTTTGTAAAATGATGGAAAGGATTTTGTTAAATAGGCTACTCTACCTTGTAGGTGATAACATGTCTAGTAATCTCTTTGGTTTTATCAAAGGCAAAAGTACTGCGGATTGTCTCTTAAAGTGTTTGTCTAATATGGATGACAATTGTAGAGTTTTTGTTGATCTACAAGGAGCAATTGATAAAGCCAATGGGGAAGTAATCTTATACGAATTAGCCAATCTGGGAATAACAGGGAGATTGCTACACTGGATAAGGGATTATCTACAAGGCAGAAAAGGTCAGGTGTATTACCAGGGATACATGTCTGAGGAACGGAGGTTTCAGTTAGATACCCCATAAGGGGGAGTATTAAGTCCCACCTTATTCAATGTATTAATGAACAGATTAGCATCAGAGATGTATCCTCCAGGAGTCCCGACGATCAACGTGCCTTGTATAAGAATGTCATCATGCTGATGACATTCTTATACAAGGCACTTCTGGGAACAAAATTCAAACTGCTCTTAACATACTTGGTACAACCTGTCACAAGTTAGGCTTAGTTATAAATGCAGATAAAACCAAATATGAGTATAGGAAACGAAGAAATATAACACTTACTCTAAATGGTGTGGAACTGAGCCGTGTTCAGAAGTACAAGTATCTGGGCATGTATGTTGGATACACATGTGAGAGTAAAAATACGGAAATAAATCATATCAGCAGCTTATGTAAAGCCCGTCTACATCCTCTAAAACCACTGGCTTTTTCTGGTAAAGGTGTTGGGGTACCTATCTTGCGGATGTTATACATAAGCACTGTTCGGTCCCTGATGGACTACGCAGCACCCGTTTTGTCTTACACAGGCCAAGGCAGAATTCAAAAATAGAGCTGATACAGAACGAGGCTATAAGGATTATTCTTGGATGTCAAAGAAATGCAATGAATGAAATAATGAGAATGGAATTAAATTTACAGAGTGTGTGTGATAGAGTCCGTGACATTAACACTAGAATATCTATTCGTTTCATGCGGAGAAAAGGAGGGGATAAGCTGTTTGAGAGCGTTCAGACCTGCTTGAGTGACGTACACACTTCCAGGAAACTGAGGGAGACACGCTACACGAGGGGATTAGCTCATGACCTCAGGGAATACGATGTACTTGACTGCTGTAAACCCTCTCGACAGTGTAATATGTCTGCTCCCTGGAAAGTACAGAAAATAGACGTCGAAATTGTACCCCTCAAGGTGAAAAAGATTCATCATGAACCGGGACAATTACGGTGTTTGTATGGAAGCATGATATCTCGGTTACCAAGAGGCAACAGTTTATATGTATATTGCGACGAGTCGGTGGCGGAGGATGGCAGGGCAGGGTGTGGTGTCCTAATAAGGGAATATACGGAGTTTGGGACTGTGGACAGGATAATTGAATTCCGGCTTAGTAATTATATATCATCCACACAAGCTGAACTGCAGGCCATTCTGGCGTGTTTGGAGGAAGTATGTCATGACGACAAAAATGTGTTTGTATTTGTCGATAGCTGAGGAGCACTGGAGTCCTTAAACAGTTGAAACTCAGTCTTCATGTCTATAGTTGAGGATTGTAAGAGAAGAATAACTGAGATACAGCTGAAAGGTCATATTGTGAAATTCATGTGGATTCCATCTCATGTTGGAATAGTGCTCAACGAGGTGGCGGATGACTTGGCCAAACGTGCCACATCAAAACCACAAGCTGACATTGAATGTGAATTCACAATGAGACAAATAAGAAGCAAAATCAGAAATATTCAGGCACAGGCAGGAGTGGAGAGGACAGAGATAATGTATGAGAGAAGTCAAACCATGCAACACTACATGTATGTGAGTCAAAACACCCATTTCACTTATGGTAAAAGGAGAAATGCTTGGAGTGACTCTGTGTACATGCGGCTCAGGCTTGGGTACAAATATTACTGGGAATATGGGATAGGTGTTCATGATAATGACACGAAGTGTAAACTATGTTTTAGCAAGGGTGTTAAGGTCTCACACCCTTGCCTATTATGTTCTTGATTGTCCGTTGATTAATGTATATAGAAACACAGAGATAAGGACTGTTCCTGAACAAATAGCCTGGATGTGTCACAAAGGAAAGGTTGATGATATTCTTGAGAGATATAATAATTTTGCACCTAGACTGTAATATTTTGTTGAATTATCTGCATGTCTCTTGCAAATTGTCTATACAGTATAACTAGGTCATAAAAGTATTTGTGTGTACGTCTGATACCATACTACTTGTGAAGGAGGAAATGTATGTTTATCTCTCAGAATGTTTGGTAACATGTTTATTGTTTGTGATGTGTGTCTATGTATGTACTAACACGTTGTACTGAACGGGGTGAGAATAGCTTGAGCTACCTCATCCCTTTGTGTGTATTTTACCTCAATAAACTTATTTAAATTTAAATTTCAACCCCAACAAAATCCAACTTTGCTCGATAGGCTGCTGGGCTAGCTCCCTGAGAGCCATCAACATTGGAGGCACGCTGACAAGGATACAAAACTCAACCACGATCCTGGGATACAACATATCAAGGCTCCTGAACTCTAATAAACATATCAACAGGAAGGCAGCAATTGCCAGGACTCAACTAGCCAAGCTATATCGCTTTCATCAGGCCCTGCAACATGTAAAACTTCACCTCTACAAGATGCTCATTCGGCCAACCCTTGAATACCCGTACACCCCACTCACTCTGGCAAAGAAATCGAACATGCTGAAACTGCAACGGGTCCCGAACAGGGCACTCAGATTTGTGGCAAATGTATCACTCTTAGACAGAGTGCGCATAGAAGACCTTCATACCACACTGAGGATTGACCCACTGAACATCCGCCTGAATCGCCTCTCAATCAAACAGCTATATAAAATGAAAAGTATGTACATACCAAATCGTGAGGACCCTTTTGTTCTCAACACAACGAATTACGCTATGCTCGACCAGCCCCACAGATCGAGGAGGATGTCCCTCCAACAATGGGTAAGAAGATACATCCACGACAGAGCCTACCCCAGGCCCAGGATCTTAAGCAACCTACCACAAGAGGATGAATGGCATCCGCCAGCCCCACTGTACACCTTAGTCCTACGACCTCAAACCCACCGATTAAGGATTTAATAACTCCACTCAACCACCAACAACTGATTCAAAAACAAGCACAGCTCTCCAGGAAAAGCGGCGAGTAGCTACTTAATCAACCACCACCTGTTTTATGGCTACTCACCGCCAGCTGATCAGGAAAAAAAAATAAAACGAGCCTTCTACTTACCACCATATATCACCTACATTTTCATCCATCACTTCTCATCACAATCAACCCTAAAGTGGTTGGGCCACTTAACTGTAACCCCCCCTCCTCGCCTTCACACCCTAATCCTTTTCAAGTTTTCCTACATCCTCCCCCATCTTTCTGTTCCCGACATACCAGTCCTATGGTGTTCAAACTCGGAAACTCGAATTGAAATTGAAAACATCATCCTAAAATTATGAGCGTCTTAACAGAAAACGAGGAGAATTAAATCATGGGAGGGGGTTGGGTAAATGTAACAGCCCCGTAAATGCAATTATGCACTGTTTATGACAGTAAGAAAGTGTACTTATTACACTTAGTATTAAATCGTACTGTCAATTCGGAGAATGGGTTGCATTAAAAGACATTCAGCCACCCCATAGCTCGTTCAAACTAGAAGAAATCCCATCACAAACTATAACTTTCCCCCTTTACCACTCTACTAACATTCTCGATCTCCTACAAAAGTAAAACAATTGCACATGACTCTTCCGGTGACCACAAAATAGACAACCGTCCATCTCCAGAATATTCAACATATGCAACTGAGTATTACCCACCAAAGAATCACATACATATCTAAAAACAACCTCACTCACTACAGGTTTTAACAATCATGGGTTCACATTCCCCAGACTAATCCAGACATGGATATACATCCTCAACAGGATGACGAGACCTACTAACCAATCTCTGTTTCTCTTGTGTGTCTCATGTGTGTCTCTTGTGTGTCTCTGTGTGTATTGTGTGTCTCTGTGACACTTGTGTGTCTCTGTGTCTCATGTGTTTCTGTGTCTTTTGTATGTGTCTGTGTCTCTTCTATGACTCTTGTGAGAATCTTGTGTCTCTTGTGTGTGTCTGCGTATCTTGTGAGTCTCTTTAACTCTTGTGCGTCTCAGTGTCTCTTGTGTGTCACTTGTGTTGCTTCTATGTATCTCTGTCTCTTTTGTGTGTGTGTGTCAGTGTTTCTTGTGTGTCTCTGTATCTCCTGTGTGTTTCTCTGGAGCTCTTGTGTGCCTCTGGATAACTTGTGTGCCTCTGAGTATCTTGTATGAATTTGTGTCTCTAGCGTGCCTCTGTGTCAATTGTGGGTCTTTGTGACTCTTGTGTGTCTCTGTGCTTCTTTTGTGTCTCTGTGTCTGTTGCGTATCTTATGTGTCTCTTCTTTGTCTATTGTGAGTATTTGTGTCGCATGTGTATCTCTGTACCTCTTTTGTATTTCTAGTGTGTCTCTGTGTCTTGTGTGTCTTTATATTTCTTGTGTGTCTTTGTGCCTTTTGTGTGTCTCCTGTTTGCCTATTGTATGCGTCTGTGTCTCATGTGTGTTTCTGTGTCTCTTGTGTGTTTATTGTGTGTCTCTGTGCCTCCTATAATTGTCTATTCATCTTGTGTGTCTCTGAGTCTGTGGAGTCTCTTGTTTGTCTTTTAACTATCTATTATGTGTATCTGTGTCTCTTGTGTATGTCTTGTGTGTGTGTCTTTGTGTCTCTTGTGTGTATCTGTGTTCCTTGCGTGTCTGTTGAGTATCTCTTGTGCTTCCCTGATTCTCTTGTGTGTCTGAGTCTCGAGTTTGTTTCTGTTCCTCTTGTGTGTCTCTGTGCCGCTTGTGTGTCTCTGTGTCCCTTGTGTCTCTTGTGTTTTTTTTGTTTGTCTAATGTTTGTATCTGTCTCTTGTTTCTCTGGGCCTCTTGTGTGTTTCTTGTGAGTCTTTGTGTCTATTGTTTGTCTCTGTGTCTCTTACGGGTATCTGTGTCTCATGTGTGTCTGAGGTGTAACTCTTATGTTCTCTGTGTATCTTGTGTGTCTCTTTACCTCTTGTGTATATTTGTGTATCTTTTGTCTGTCTCTGTGTCTGTTGTTTCTCTTGTGTGTCTCTTTTTTGTCTATTTTAAGTATCTGTGTCTCTTGTGTGTCTCTGTTCCTCTTGGTGGTATTATAGACTGTGGGTTGGTTGGTGTTGTCGTCGTTGTTCCTCCTTTGCAGACAACCCAACCCACAACTCGGTAGAGTGCTTATACCTCGCTAGGAGATCACACTAGGCGCTTCTGGCCCTTGGAGAGGGGCTCAACGTCACACGTTTAGGGGATGCGGCTCCAACACTTAGCCTCGTTGTCACGTGCACACACCCACTCGAGCCGCTGTGACTCCCCACTCTCTCCTTAGGTGATATGATCTCCACAATCCCCTATGACTTACTAATATTACCTTCTGCCCTGTCCACAGCAGTGGTTTTTGGTTCTTTCCCTCTCTCTCTCTTCTTCTGTACTATTTCATGGGAAGCCTCACTAGGACAAGGGCAAACACCAGCAAATTGGGATACATTTACTGGACGAAGCACATACACGATACATACACACATATAATAATAATGAATCCTATACTCTATAATATTACAATCAGGTTGCTCTCCAACACAACCAGAACTCTACCATCAGCTTATCAAGTGGTATCCTATCTCCTGGTTCACCACCTGATACTATCAACCTCCTCAAGTTGATCAAGTCTACATACACTGTTGCACCATCAGCAAGAGAATATATATATGTATCTATAAATGTGTACAAAGAAAATCAGCATTTGAATGCAATAACATATATCAGCATAAATGTTCCTTGCACTGCAATGACCAATCGATCACCCTATCAGTCCTAGAACGCATACAACCACAGGTAATCCAGCCTACGTCTGTAACTCTAAACTTCAGTATAAAACACTCCTTGACATAAGAATGCAAACAGTCACTCACCTCTCACTGCGTCTTGCACGCTAATGACAACCAAACACTATCAACTCCCTATAAGTAATCCACCAGAACTTCCCTTCCACCTCTGGAAGTTCACTACCCTGATATCTTTAGGTTCTTCCGGGCTTTACTACCAGGATCCTCTGCAGATCCTTCAGGCTGCTATCATGAAGTTTCCTTGAGCAACTACGGTGCTTCACCCTTCTGCTAGGTTCCTCCACAGCTCTCTTGGCTGCTACACCATGAAGTTCCCTCGAGCAACTATGGTGCTTCACCACCTCTACAGAAGCACGTGACACTCCTCTTCACTGCTGCTTCTCCTCACAGCTCGAGGTCCTCTCCTCCACTACCTTGGAGTCTCATCAATTACTTCATCTGTGCTGGCTTCGAAGTTCTCAGCAACCTCTTCCCCAATGACAAACCTGCAACCCATCGACACTCCAATAAAATTGTTTCCCCTTTAACACATAAACAAAAATAATCACACAATATGTTTGTCTCCAACCTCTATCTGTCCTCTACATACAGCGAGAGTGGACTCCCCCGTTTTTGGGCGGGTCCATACTCCACCTCGCCTGGCGGCGGTCCTCACTCGCTGGGAGGGTCTTCCTCCGTCAGGAGCCAGGCTCCCTCAGTCGCCCGCCAGAGCTCAGAGGGGACGGACGTCGCTCCGTGTTCCTCCCTCTTCACTCTCCTATTTTAGGCCTTCTGCCTTATTAAAACATGTCTAACTTATAAATAAACATCGCTACTGTCGCTGGGCACACGACCAACTACAAGCAATCACTATGAACTGGCTTATATCGTGCTTACCACAGATTAACTGGTCGAGGGCGCTCTTCCCTCTGACGAGGCTTGGTCACGGCGCTGCCACGGCCCACAATAATGTCTCTGGCCGGCTTGATACTCTCTTCTTCGACCAGGACTTGAGACCACAACGTTCCCAGCTCAGTTCCACAGCTGGCACGTCTGCACACTTCTCTTCTCTTCGAGATATATCACTATGGGTTCCCTTCTGACTGGAGCTCAACGGAGCGCGGCTTTCTCCCTGCGATGTCTGGCACTCAAGTGAGGTCAAAGCCCTTCCAGAAGCGAGCCTCACGCCTCCAGCAAAATGTCCACATCTCCTAGCCAGTCATTTATTTGTTTTCTTCCTCATTGCCCATAATCTTAAACTGTCCATTGAATCCAACATACTATTTTACATATGCGTTATCACCTCAATATTTGCTAGACCTTCTAATCAGGTCAGGCTTGATGAATAACTCTCTAGGAGGGAGACTCGTTTCTCCTGTAGGCTGAGATCATAACACTCCCCTCCCCTTATTTTTGAGAGTTATTCCAGTGGCAAAGCTCGGAATAATACATCTGCCACCACACTGTCTCGTTCTTCACCCGATATACTCCCTTAGGAGTCTACAATTAGTTCGTTGCACCTTGCAACATCTGGCTCACAACTCTCCAGAAACATGATCTTCTCATAAACGATTTGACTTCTCTGACACCTCTTGGCTAGGCTGTCCTCCGTGGACGCCTGCACTCCATCGGTCCACTCTACTTACTGTCTCCACCCTCCGTTTCCTCGTCTTCCTCTCTTCACGTCCAGAGTCAGACGTCTACTGTCTGTACCTCCTCTGTCGTCTTCACACTTCCATCTACTGCCATTATACTTTCGTCTCCTGTCATCATACTTCACTCCCTCGTCTTCACCGACGATTCTCCCTTTCGTCTTCTCATTTATCCGAGAGCTCATCCTGTTTGACTTCCATCGAGTCCTCGACTTTCTTCTATTCATCTTCCTCTTCCCACACTTCTCACCTCTATACCACTCCATTTCTTCTACTTCAACACTTCTTCTTTCCCTAAAAGTTTCTCCGAGTGCTGTACTACATCCAACAGCACTCGACCGTACATGTCGCTCTACCTCTCCCAGAGTGCTCGTAAGCATCTCTCCACACATACTGTCTCTTCTCCTTTCATTTTCTCGGCTATTACTCGTCTTCATTATCTTTTCTCCACGTTTTCTGTGAAACATGTCAACTCCTGACATCTCAAACAACTTAACTCCACTATCCATATGCCTCTGTGCTCGTGGACAACTTGACGCTCTACTTCCGTCCTCAGTCTGTCCACATCTTTCCTCATTCCTACTCAGCACAGTTGCATTCACCTTCCGACTCTTAGTTTCAGCAGTCTGGGCTCTACTCAGGTCAACTTCTTCACAGTATTCTTCTTCGGCTGGGCCATCTTCACTTTTGACCTCACCGAGACTTCATTTTTCTGGGCTGGACTTTCATCAAACAGCCATGCTATATCTACATCGATATCTTCTACCGGTTTATTCGACACTGTCTCATCTTCTCCAGCGTCTTCCTTGTCGGCTACCTCTGCCTTCATCACTACCGAGACAGGGTACTCAATGGCTTGGCGGTCTCCTGACGCATCTCCTCGGATGTCAGTCAGGTTCACACTCTCACGTGTCCCACCCGTGCCGTGGCCATCTGGGCACTCCTCTGGCACAGTCAGTTGATCAAGTCTACATACACTGTTGCACCATCAGCAAGAGAATATATATATGTATCTATAAATGTGTACAAAGAAAATCAGCATTTGAATGCAATAACATATATCAGCATAAATGTTCCTTGCTACACTGCAATGACCAATCGATCACCCTATCAGTCCTAGAACGCATACAACCGCAGGTAATCCAGCCTACGTCTGTAACTCTAAACTTCAGTATAAAACACTCCTTGACATAAGAATGCAAACAGTCACTCACCTCTCACTGCGTCTTGCACGCTAATGACAACCAAACACTATCAACTCCCTATAAGTAATCCACCAGAACTTCCCTTCCACCTCTGGAAGTTCACTACCCTGATATCTTTAGGTTCTTCCGGGCTTCACTACCAGGATCCTCTGCAGCTCCTTCAGGCTGCTATCATGAAGTTTCCTTGAGCAACTACGGTTCTTCACCCTTCTGCTAGGTTCCTCCACAGCTCTCTTGGCTGCTACACCATGAAGTTCCCTCGAGCAACTATGGTGCTTCACCACCTCTACAGAAGCACGTGACACTCCTCTTCACTGCTGCTTCTCCTCACAGCTCGAGGTCCTCTCCTCCACTACCTTGGAGTCTCATCAATTACTTCATCTGTGCTGGCTTCGAAGTTCTCAGCAACCTCTTCCCCAAAGACAAACCTGCAACCCATCGACACTCCAATAAAATTGTTTCCCCTTTAACACATAACAAAAATAATCACACAATATGTTTGTCTCCAACCTCTATCTGTCCTCTACATACAGCGAGAGTGGACTCCCCCGTTTTTGGGCGGGTCCATACTCCACCTCGCCTGGCGGCGGTCCTCACTCGCTGGGAGGGTCTTCCTCCGTCAGGAGCCAGGCTCCCTCAGTCGCCCGCCAGAGCTCAGAGGGGACGGACGTCGCTCCGTGTTCCTCCCTCTTCACTCTCCTATTTTAGGCCTTCTGCCTTATTAAAACATGTCTAACTTATAAATAAACATCGCTACTGTCGCTGGGCACACGACCAACTACAAGCAATCACTATGAACTGGCTTATATCGTGCTTACCACAGATTAACTGGTCGAGGGCGCTCTTCCCTCTGACGAGGCTTGGTCATGGCGCTGCCACGGCCCACAATAATGTCTCTGGCCGGCTTGATACTCTCTTCTTCGACCAGGACTTGAGACCACAACGTTCCCAGCTCAGTTCCACAGCTGGCACGTCTGCACACTTCTCTTCTCTTCGAGATATACCACTAGGGGTTCCCATCTGACGGGAGCTCAACGGAGCGCGGCTTTCTCCCTGCGATGTCTGGCACTCAAGTGAGGTCAAAGCCCTTCCAGAAGCGAGCCTCACGCCTCCAGCAAAATGTCCACATCTCCTAGCCAGTCATTTATTTGTTTTCTTCCTCATTGCCCATAATCTTAAACTGTCCATTGAATCCAACATACTATTTTACATATGCGTTATCACCTCAATATTTGCTAGACCTTCTAATCAGGTCAGGCTTGATGAATAACTCTCAAGGAGGGAGACTCGTTTCTCCTGTAGGCTGAGATCATAACAGTGGTTTCTTGAGTGTTTCTGTGTCTCTTATGTGTCTCTTGTGTTTCTTTGTTTCTCGTGTGTGTCTCTTGCGAGTCTCTTGTGTGTCTCTTGTATGTGTCTGTGTCTCTTGTGTGTCTCTTGTGTGCCTTTTGTGTTTTTATGTTTTCATTGTGTGTCTCTTTGTGTCTCGTGTATTTCTTGAGTGTCTCTTTTGTGTCTATGTGTCTCTTTTGTAACTCTGTGTCTTGTGTGTCTCTTGTATGTCTGTGTCTCTTATGTGTATTTTATGTGTCTCTTGTGTGTATCTGTGTCTCTCTTCAGTGTGTCTGTGTCTTTCGTGTCTCTTGTGTGACTCTTGTGTGTCTCTTGTTTGTTTCTGTGTCTCTTGAGTGTCTCTGTGTCTATTGTGTGTCTCTAGTTCGTCTTGTGTGTGTCGCTTGTGTGTCACTTGTGTGTCTC
>NW_025552444.1:0-18568 GCF_020424385.1 Procambarus clarkii
CCCCCCACACCTGCACCACCTCCACCCCCACACCTGCACACCCACCCCCACACATGCACCACCTCCACACCCCCACACCTGCACCACCTCCACCCCCACACCTGCACCACCTCCACCCCACACCTGCACCACCTCCCCCCCCACACCTGCACCACCTCCTCCCCCACACCTGCACCACCTCCACCCCCACACCTGCACCACCTCCACCCCCACACCTGCACCACCTCCCCCCCACACCTGCACCACCTCCACCCCCACACCTGCCCCACCTCCTCCCCCCACACCTGCACCACCTCCACCCCACACCACACCTGCCCCACCTCCACCCCCACACCTGCACCACCTCCACCCCCACCACCTGCACCACCTCCTCCACCCCCACACCTGCACCACCTCCACCCCAACACACCTGCACCACCTCCACCCCCCACACCTGCACCACCTCCCCCCCACACCTGCCCCACCTCCACCCCCCACTGCCACCACCTGCACCACCTCCACCCCCACACCTGCACCACCTCCACCCCCACACCTGCACCACCTCCACCCCACCACCTGCACCACCTCCCCAACACCTGCACCACCTCCACCCCCCACCCACCACCTCCACCCCACACCTGCACCACCTCCACCCCCACACCTGCACCACTTCCACCCCCACACCTAGCCTAGAAAATAAGCCTAAGCAGGGAGATCGAAGAAATAGAACAAACGTTGAAGCAATCATATGAGTCGGAGGAAATGGAATTGGAACAGAAAGCTATACAAGAGATAAAGAAAAATCCGAAATATTTTTTCACATACGCAAAATCAAAATCCAAAACCTCGACCAGTATTGGACCGTTAATTACAAATGAAGGTACGTACACAGAGGACAACAAAGAGATTAGTGAAATTCTAAGAAGCCAGTATGAGGCTATGTTTAGCACACCAATAAACATGAAAGTTGATGACCCAGACAGCTTCTTTATGAATGACATTTAAGCTGCAGATAATATAACGGATATTACCACAAATTCGGAAGACTTTGAAAGAGAAATTGACAATATGCCCATGCACTCAGCTCCTGGGCCCGACTCGTGGAATTCAATAATCATAAGAAATGTAAAGTACCAGTAGCGAGAGCACTCAGCGTAATATGGAGAAAGAGCCTGGATACAGGGGAGATACCAGCAGCACTTAAATCCGCAGATATAGCTCCGTTGCACAAGGGGGGAGTAAACCCTTGGCAAAAAATTACAGGCCAGTTGCACTAACATCACACATAATAAAAGTGTTTGAAAGAGTGATTAGGAATCAACTTTCTAGTTTTATGGAAAATAATGAGTTGCACAATCCAGGACAACATGGATTTAGAGAGGGCAGATCCTGTCTGTCACAGTTACTCAACCACTATGACAAAATCACAGAAGCCCTAGAAGAAACGCAAAATGCAGATGTTGTATACACAGACTTTGCAAAGGCGTTCGACAAATGTGACCATGGGGTGATAGCTCACAAAATGAGGTCAATGGAAAAAAACTGGTAAAGTAGGCCGCTGGATACTCAATTTCCTGTCAAACAGAACACAAAGAGTAACAGTCAATCAGATAAAATCGAGTCCAAACGCAGTTAAAAACTCAGTACCTCAAGGTACAGTCCTTGTACCGCTACTGTTCCTTACTCTCATATCTGATATAGACAAAAATACACGCCACAGCTTCGTGTCATCCTTCGCAGATGACACAAAAATCAGCATGAAAATTACCTCTGCTGAAGACGTTGAAAAATTACAAGCAGATGTCAACAAAGTTTTCGATTGGGCAGCAGAAAATAACATGATGTTTAACAGTGATAAATTCCAGGTACTCAGGTACGGCAAAAATGAGGATCTGAAACATAATACAGGGTACAAAACACAATCGAATCTTCCCATAGTAGAAAACAGCACGTCAAGGATTTGGGAATAATGATGTCCGACGATCTAACGTTTAAGGAGCATAACAAAGCAAATATTGCGACAGCCAGAAAAATGATCGGATGGATTACGAGAACTTTCAAATCCAGGGATCCCATCACAATGGTTGTACTCTTCAAGTCACTTGTGCTGTCCCGTCTTGAGTACTGCTCAGTACTCACTTCCCCCTTCAGAGCAGGAGAGATTGCTGAAATAGAGGGAATGCAGAGAACATATACGGCACGCATAGACGAGATAAAACACCTAAATTATTGGGATCGTCTCAAGCCCTCCAAATGTACTCACTAGAAAGGAGACGAGAGAGATACCAAATAATATACACATGGAAGATACTGGAGGGTCAGGTCCCTAATCTACACAGTAAAATAACAACGTACTGGAGTGAACGATATGGAAGAAAATGCAGAATAGAACCAGTGAAGAGCAGAGGTGCCATGGGCACAATCAGAGAACACTGTATAAACATCAGAGGTCCACGGTTGTTCAACGTCCTCCCAGCGAGCATAAGAAATATTGCCGGAACAACCGTGGACATCTTCAAGATGGAAACTAGATTGTTTCCTTCAAGGAGTGCCGGACCAACCGGGCTGTGGTGGATATGTGGACCTGCGGGCTGCTTCAAGCAACAGCCTGGTGGACCAAACTCTCACAAGTCAAGCCTGGCCTCGGGCCGGGCTTGGGGAGTAGAACTCCCAGAACCCCATCAACCAGGTAGCAACTTTACTGGACTTAAGATAATGCTTTAAGCAGTAAACACACAAGGAATCTTTATAAACGTTGATTCTTTGTCAGGGAGGTGTTGCACTAGTGGGGGGAGGGGGGGGGGGGTTGCCAGAGGTCAGCCCACCGTTGTATCATGCAGCATAACCAACATGCTGACACTACATCACTGTTTCCGCCCAACAACCCATCCCCTCCCCCCCCTCCTCCGACACCTTGGACGGCAGACACGAACACTCTCCCTCTGCTGGACACTCCTATGTCACCTCCCCAGGTCACCTCCCCAGGTCACCTCCCCAGGTCACCTCCCCAGGTCACCTCCCAGGTCACCTCCCCAGGTCACCTCCCCAGGTCACCTCCCCAGATCACCTCCCCAGGTCACCTCCCAGGTCACCTCCCAGGTCACCTCCCCAGGTCACCTCCCAGGTCACCTCCCCAGGTCACCTCCCCAGATCACCTCCCCAGATCACCTCCCCAGGTCACCTCCCCAGGTCACCTCCCCAGGTCACCTCCCCAGGTCACCTCCCCAGATCACCTCCCCAGGTCACCTCCCCAGGTCACCTCCCAGGTCACCTCCCCAGGTCACCTCCCCAGATCACCTCCCCAGATCACCTCCCCAGGTCACCTCCCCAGATCACCTCCCCAGGTCACCTCCCCAGATCACCTCCCCAGGTCACCTCCCAGGTCACCTCCCCAGATCACCTCCCCAGGTCACCTCCCAGGTCACCTCCCCAGATCACCTCCCCAGGTCACCTCCCCAGATCACCTCCTAGATCACCTCCCCAGGTCACCTCCCAGGTCATCTCCCAGGTCATCTCCCCAGGTCACCTCCCCAGATCACCTCCCCAGGTCACCTCCCCAGGTCACCTCCCAGGTCACCTCCCAGATCACCTCCCCAGGTCACCTCCCCAGATCACCTCCTAGATCACCTCCCCAGGTCACCTCCCAGGTCATCTCCCAGGTCATCTCCCCAGGTCACCTCCCAGATCACCTCCCCAGGTCACCTCCCCAGGTCACCTCCCAGGTCACCTCCCCAGGTCACCTCCCCAGGTCACCTCCCCAGGTCACCTCCCCAGATCACCTCCCCAGGTCACCTCCCCAGGTCACCTCCCCAGATCACCTCCCCAGGTCACCTCCCAGGTCACCTCCCAGATCACCTCCCCAGGTCACCTCCCAGGTCACCTCCCAGATCACCTCCCCAGGTCACCTCCCCAGATCACCTCCTAGATCACCTCCCCAGGTCACCTCCCAGGTCACCTCCCAGATCACCTCCCCAGGTCACCAGATCACCTCCCCAGGTCACCTCCCAGGTCACCTTCCCAGGTCACCTGCCAGGTCACCTTCCCAGGTCACCTGCCAGGTCACCTCCCAGGTCACCTGCCAGGTCACCTTCCCAGGTCACCTCCCAGGTCACCTCCCAGGTCACCTCCCAGGTCACCTCCCCAGGTCACCTCCTAGATCACCTCCCCGGTCACCTCCCAGGTCATCTCCCAGGTCATCTCCCCAGGTCACCTCCCAGGTCACCTCCCCAGGTCACCTCCCCAAGTGACCTCCCCAAGTCACCTCCCCAGATCACCTCCCAAGTCACCTCCCCAGGTCACCTCCCCAGTGACCTCCCCTCACCACCCAGGTCACCTCCCCAGATCACCTCCCCAGGTCACCTCCCCAGGTCACCTCCCCAGGTCACCTCCCCAGATCACCTCCCAGATCACCTCCCCAGGTCACCACCCAGGTCACCTCCCCAGGTCTCCTCCCCAGATCACCTCCCAGATCACCTCCCAGATCACCTCCCCAGGTCACCACCCAGGTCACCTCCCAGATCACCTCCCCAGGTCACCACCCAGGTCACCTCCCCAGGTCTCCTCCCCAAGTGACCTCCCCAGATCACCTCCCCCCCAGATCACCTCCCCAGGTCACCTCCCCAGGTCACCTCCCAGGTCTCCCCTCCCCAAGTGACCTCCCCAGGTCACCAACCAGGTCACCTCCCCAGGTCACCTCCCAGATCACCTCCCCAGGTCACCTCCCCAGGACCTCACCACCCAGGTCACCTCCCCAGGTCACCTCCCCAGATCACCTCCCAGGTCACCTCCCCAGGTCACCACCCAGGTCACCACCCAGGTCACCTCCCCATGTAAGCCTTTCTATCGTCAACATTCAGCCAATTGATGTAGCGTCGGGGATGGCGCCAAAAAATTGTAAACAAAGCCGTCAAATATTGTGAAAAGATGTACGCGTTCGTAAGTGTTTGCGTAACTGCTTCGTGAATCTGGTCCTTGGGCAGTAGAAAATAATTCAGATCCCACTCCAGGTACAGTTCAGGTACACTACAGCTCTTAATCACTTGCATATCTTAACACTTTTTAGTTTCTGTAGGTCGAGATTCCTGGCCGGAGGGGCTGCATTCTCAAGAACTGGTCTCACATACGTTATTTACATATAGACCTCGGGAGGTTCTCCAAGTATGACCAAAATTTTTGTACGTACTCCTACGCTAGTTGTCCGCCCCTCTCCATACCTCCTAATTTATGAATGAGTTTAAATGGCCACACGACACTTGTAGTAGTAGTAGTAGTAGTAGTAGTAGTAGTAGTAGTAGTAGTAGTAGTATCCTCGTAGTGTGTGTGTGTGTGTGTGTGTGTGTGTGTGTGTGTACTCACCTATATGTACTCACCTATATGTGCTTGCAGGATCGAGCATTGACTCTTGGATCCCGCCTTTCGAGCATCGGTTGTTTACAGCAATGACTCCTGTCCCATTTCCCTATCATACCTGGTTTTAAAATTATGAATAGTATTTGCTTCCACAACCTGTTCCTGAAGTGCATTCCATTTCCCCACTACTCTCACGCTAAAAGAAAACTTCCTTACATCTCTGTGACTCATCTGAGTTTCAAGCTTCTACTTAGGTTTCTGAATGATGTTCTAACTTTTGCCAGTGTAGAGTACGCTGCTGTCGTTATCCTATTAATATGTGTGTGTGTGTGTGTGTGTGTGTGTGTGTGTGTGCGTGCGTGCGTGTGCGTGCGTGCGTGCGTGCGTGTGTGCGTGTGTGTGTGTGTGTGTGTGTGTGTGTGTGTGTGTGTGTGTGTGTGTGTGTGTGTACTCCCCTGGGTGGGGGTTGCAGGGTTGGGCGCGTGCTCCCGAGACCCGCCTGGGCAGGTGCGCGCGCAGGTGTGGACAAGGACCACAGCCGCTCATGGACGTACATGAGGGCGTGGTCGTGTGCACGTGTAGGTGTGTGTGTGTGCACGGTGCGCGCGTGTACAACTGGTGAAAGGGCGTGTATTGATCGTGGCGCGTGGCCCTGTGTGCACGTGGTGATGGTGATGAGTATGGTGAGTGATGGTGATGGTGAGTGGTGGTGATAGTGAGTGAGGGTGATGAGTATGGTGAGTGATGGTGTGGTGGTGGTGATAGTGAGTGAGGGTGATGAGTATGGTGAGTGATGGTGTGTGGTGGTGATGTGAGTGAGGGTGATGGTGAGTGGTGATGAGTATGGTGAATGATGGTGATGGTGAGTGGTGGTGATAGTGAGTGAGGGTGATGAGTATGGTGAGTGATGGTGATGGTGAGTGGTGGTGATAGTGAGTGAGGGTGATGAGTATGGTGAGTGATGGTGATGGTGAGTGGTGGTGATAGTGAGTGAGGGTGATGAGTATGGTGAGTGATGGTGATGGTGTGTGGTGGTGATAGTGAGTGAGGGTGATGGTGAGTGGTGGTGAGTATGGTGAGTGATGGTGATGGTGAGTGGTGGTGATGGTGAGTTAGGGTGATGAGTATGGTGAGTGATGGTGTGTGGTGGTGATAGTGAGTGAGGGTGATGGTGAGTGGTGGTGAGTATGGTGAGTGATGGTGAGTGGTGGTGATGGTGAGTGAGGGTGATGAGTATGGTGAGTGATGGTGATGGTGTGTGGTGGTGATAGTGAGTGAGGGTGATGGTGAGTGGTGGTGAGTATGGTGAGTGATGGTGATGGTGTGTGGTGGTGATAGTGAGTGAGGGTGATGAGTATGGTGAGTGGTGGTGTTGGTGTGTGGTGGTGATGGTTATGGTGAGTGGTGGTGATGGTGATGCTTAGGGATGCTTATGGTGAGTGATGGTGATGGTGAGTGATGCTTATGGTGAGTGGTGATGGTGAGTGATGGTGATGGTGAGTGATGCTTATGGTGAGTGATGGTGATGGTGAGTTATGGTGAGTGGTGGTGAGTGGTGTTGATGGAAAGTGGTGGTGATGGTGAGTGGGGTGATGATTATGGTAAATGATGGTGATGAGTATGGTGAGTGATGCTGATGCTTATGGTCAGTGATGAGTATGGTGAGTGATGAAGATGGTGAGTTAGGGTGATGGTAATGGTGAGTGATGGTGGTTATGGTGAGTGGTGGTGGTTATGGTGGTAATAGTTAGGGGTCATGGTGGTTATGATGTATGATGGTGACTACTGTTTCTGTTGTAGCTTCCAGGGGTCAAGGGCCCCGCGGCCCGGTCTCCGGTCAGGCCTCCTGGTTGCCGGACTGGTCAACCAGGCTGTTGGACGCGGCTGCTCGCAGCCTGACGTATGAGTCACAGCCTGGTTGATCAGGTATTCTTTGGAAGTGTGTATCCAGTTCTCTCTTGAACACTGTGAGGGGTCGGCCAGTTATGCCCCTTATGTGTAGTGGAAGCGTGTTGAACAGTCTCGGGCCTCTGATGTTGATAGTTCTCTCTCAGAGTACCTGTTGCACCTCCGCTCTTCAACGGGGGTATTCTGCACATCCTGCCATGTCTTCTGGTCTCATGTGATGTTATTTCTGTGTGCAGGTTTGGGACCAGCCCCTCTAATATTTTCCACGTGTAAATTATTACGTATCTCTCGCCTGGACTCTAGGGAATACAGATTTAGAACTTGTTATCGGTCCCAATAATTAAGATGACTTATAGAGTGAATTCTAGCAATAAAGGATCTTTGGAGGGTCTCCAGGTCAGCAATTTCTCCGGCTGTGAATGAGACTGTTAGAGTGCAACAATATTCCACCCTAGAGAGCACTGTCTTGTCTTGAAAAGTATCATCATTAGTATGGCGTCCCTTGTTTGGAAGGTCCTTGTTATCCAACCTGTCTTTTATGCTTGCCATCGTGACGGCTACTTTATGGTGTTCTTTAAAGGTAGTTAGGCCTTCCGACATTACTCCCAGCTCTTCTATATTGTCTTTTGTTATAATAGTGTGGTTACCCAACTGGTGACCATAGTGGATGTAATACATGCTATGGTTGACCATAGTGGATGTAATACATGCTATGGTTGACCATTGTGGATGTAATACATGCTATGGTTGACCATAGTGGATGTAATACATGCTATGGATGACCATAGTGGATGTAATACATGCTATGGATGACCATAGTGGATGTAATACATGCTATGGATGACCATAGTGGATGTAATACATGCTATGGTTGACCATAGTGGATGTAATACATGCTATGGACGACCATAGTGGATGTAATACATGCTATGGACGACCATAGTGGATGTAATACATGCTATGGACGACCATAGTGGATGTAATACATGCTATGGACGACCATAGTGGATGTAATACATGCTATGGACGACCATAGTGGATGTAATACATGCTATGGACGACCATAGTGGATGTAATACATGCTATGGACGACCATAGTGGATGTAATACATGCTATGGACGACCATAGTGGATGTAATACATGCTATGGACGACCATAGTGGATGTAATACATGCTATGGACGACCATAGTGGATGTAATACATGCTATGGACGACCATAGTGGATGTAATACATGCTATGGACGACCATAGTGGATGTAATACATGCTATGGACGACCATAGTGGATGTAATACATGCTATGGACGACCATAGTGGATATAATACATGCTATGGACGACCATGGTGGATGTAATACATGCTATGGACGACCATGGTGGATGTAATGCATGCTATGGACGACCATGGTGGATGTAATACATGCTATGGACGACCATGGTGGATGTAATACATGCTATGGACGACCATGGTGGATGTAATACATGCTATGGACGACCATGGTGGATGTAATACATGCTATGGACGACCATGGTGGATGTAATACATGCTATGGACGACCATGGTGGATGTAATACATGCTATGGACGACCATGGTGGATGTAATACATGCTATGGACGACCATGGTGGATGTAATACATGCTATGGACGACCATGGTGGATGTAATACATGCTATGGACGACCATGGTGGATGTAATACATGCTATGGACGACCATGGTGGATGTAATACATGCTATGGACGACCATGGTGGATGTAATACATGCTATGGACGACCATGGTGGATGTAATACATGCTATGGACGACCATGGTGGATGTAATACATGCTATGGACGACCATGGTGGATGTAATACATGCTATGGACGACCATGGTGGATGTAATACATGCTATGGACGACCATGGTGGATGTAATACATGCTATGGACGACCATGGTGGATGTAATGCATGCTATGGACGACCATGGTGGATGTAATACATGCTATGGACGACCATGGTGGATGTAATGCATGCTATGGACGACCATGGTGGATGTAATACATGCTATGGACGACCATGGTGGATGTAATACATGCTATGGACGACCATGGTGGATGTAATACATGCTATGGACGACCATGGTGGATGTAATACATGCTATGGACGACCATGGTGGATGTAATACATGCTATGGACGACCATGGTGGATGTAATACATGCTATGGACGAC
The DNA here is from genome assembly GCF_020424385.1 of Procambarus clarkii. Lineage (NCBI taxonomy): Eukaryota > Metazoa > Arthropoda > Malacostraca > Decapoda > Cambaridae > Procambarus > Procambarus clarkii. Next base: position 9,446 of record NW_025552444.1, read on the forward strand.
CATGGTGGATGTAATACATGCTATGGACGACCATGGTGGATGTAATACATGCTATGGACGACCATGGTGGATGTAATACATGCTATGGACGACCATGGTGGATGTAATACATGCTATGGACGACCATGGTGGATGTAATACATGCTATGGACGACCATGGTGGATGTAATACATGCTATGGACGACCATGGTGGATGTAATACATGCTATGGACGACCATGGTGGATGTAATACATGCTATGGACGACCATGGTGGATGTAATACATGCTATGGACGACCATGGTGGATGTAATACATGCTATGGACGACCATGGTGGATGTAATACATGCTATGGACGACCATGGTGGATGTAATACATGCTATGGACGACCATGGTGGATGTAATACATGCTATGGACGACCATGGTGGATGTAATACATGCTATGGACGACCATGGTGGATGTAATACATGCTATGGACGACCATGGTGGATGTAATACATGCTATGGACGACCATGGTGGATGTAATACATGCTATGGACGACCATGGTGGATGTAATACATGCTATGGACGACCATGGTGGATGTAATACATGCTATGGACGACCATGGTGGATGTAATACATGCTATGGACGACCATGGTGGATGTAATACATGCTATGGACGACCATGGTGGATGTAATACATGCTATGGACGACCATGGTGGATGTAATACATGCTATGGACGACCATGGTGGATGTAATACATGCTATGGACGACCATGGTGGATGTAATACATGCTATGGACGACCATGGTGGATGTAATACATGCTATGGACGACCATGGTGGATGTAATACATGCTATGGACGACCATGGTGGATGTAATACATCTATGGACGACCATAGTGGATGTAATACATGCTATGGACGACCATGGTGGATGTAATACATGCTATGGACGACCATGGTGGATGTAATACATGCTATGGACGACCATGGTGGATGTAATACATGCTATGGACGACCATGGTGGATGTAATACATGCTATGGACGACCATGGTGGATGTAATACATGCTATGGACGACCATAGTGGATGTAATACATGCTATGGACGACCATGGTGGATGTAATACATGCTATGGACGACCATGGTGGATGTAATACATGCTATGGACGACCATGGTGGATGTAATACATGCTATGGACGACCATGGTGGATGTAATACATGCTATGGACGACCATGGTGGATGTAATACATGCTATGGACGACCATGGTGGATGTAATACATGCTATGGACGACCATAGTGGATGTAATACATGCTATGGACGACCATGGTGGATGTAATACATGCTATGGACGACCATAGTGGATGTAATACATGCTATGGACGACCATAGTGGATGTAATACATGCTATGGACGACCATAGTGGATGTAATACATGCTATGGACGACCATGGTGGATGTAATACATGCTATGGACGACCATGGTGGATGTAATACATGCTATGGACGACCATGGTGGATGTAATACATGCTATGGACGACCATGGTGGATGTAATACATGCTATGGACGACCATGGTGGATGTAATACATGCTATGGACGACCATGGTGGATGTAATACATGCTATGGACGACCATAGTGGATGTAATACATGCTATGGACGACCATGGTGGATGTAATACATGCTATGGACGACCATGGTGGATGTAATACATGCTATGGACGACCATAGTGGATGTAATACATGCTATGGACGACCATGGTGGATGTAATACATGCTATGGACGACCATAGTGGATGTAATACATGCTATGGACGACCATAGTGGATGTAATACATGCTATGGACGACCATAGTGGATGTAATACATGCTATGGACGACCATAGTGGATGTAATACATGCTATGGACGACCATGGTGGATGTAATACATGCTATGGACGACCATGGTGGATGTAATACATGCTATGGACGACCATAGTGGATGTAATACATGCTATGGACGACCATAGTGGATGTAATACATGCTATGGACGACCATGGTGGATGTAATACATGCTATGGACGACCATAGTGGATGTAATACATGCTATGGACGACCATAGTGGATGTAATACATGCTATGGACGACCATGGTGGATGTAATACATGCTATGGACGACCATAGTGGATGTAATACATGCTATGGACGACCATGGTGGATGTAATACATGCTATGGACGACCATAGTGGATGTAATACATGCTATGGACGACCATAGTGGATGTAATACATGCTATGGACGACCATAGTGGATGTAATACATGCTATGGACGACCATGGTGGATGTAATACATGCTATGGACGACCATGGTGGATGTAATACATGCTATGGACGACCATAGTGGATGTAATACATGCTATGGACGACCATAGTGGATGTAATACATGCTATGGACGACCATGGTGGATGTAATACATGCTATGGACGACCATAGTGGATGTAATACATGCTATGGACGACCATAGTGGATGTAATACATGCTATGGACGACCATAGTGGATGTAATACATGCTATGGACGACCATAGTGGATGTAATACATGCTATGGACGACCATAGTGGATGTAATACATGCTATGGACGACCATGGTGGATGTAATACATGCTATGGACGACCATGGTGGATGTAATACATGCTATGGACGACCATAGTGGATGTAATACATGCTATGGACGACCATGGTGGATGTAATACATGCTATGGACGACCATAGTGGATGTAATACATGCTATGGACGACCATAGTGGATGTAATACATGCTATGGACGACCATGGTGGATGTAATACATGCTATGGACGACCATGGTGGATGTAATACATGCTATGGACGACCATAGTGGATGTAATACATGCTATGGACGACCATAGTGGATGTAATACATGCTATGGACGACCATAGTGGATGTAATACATGCTATGGACGACCATGGTGGATGTAATACATGCTATGGACGACCATAGTGGATGTAATACATGCTATGGACGACCATAGTGGATGTAATACATGCTATGGACGACCATGGTGGATGTAATACATGCTATGGACGACCATAGTGGATGTAATACATGCTATGGACGACCATAGTGGATGTAATACATGCTATGGACGACCATGGTGGATGTAATACATGCTATGGACGACCATAGTGGATGTAATACATGCTATGGACGACCATGGTGGATGTAATACATGCTATGGACGACCATAGTGGATGTAATACATGCTATGGACGACCATGGTGGATGTAATACATGCTATGGACGACCATGGTGGATGTAATACATGCTATGGACGACCATAGTGGATGTAATACATGCTATGGACGACCATAGTGGATGTAATACATGCTATGGACGACCATGGTGGATGTAATACATGCTATGGACGACCATAGTGGATGTAATACATGCTATGGACGACCATGGTGGATGTAATACATGCTATGGACGACCATAGTGGATGTAATACATGCTATGGACGACCATGGTGGATGTAATACATGCTATGGACGACCATGGTGGATGTAATACATGCTATGGACGACCATGGTGGATGTAATACATGCTATGGACGACCATAGTGGATGTAATACATGCTATGGACGACCATATGGTGGATGTAATACATGCTATGGACGACCATGGTGGATGTAATACATGCTATGGACGACCATAGTGGATGTAATACATGCTATGGACGACCATGGTGGATGTAATACATGCTATGGACGACCATAGTGGATGTAATACATGCTATGGACGACCATGGTGGATGTAATACATGCTATGGACGACCATAGTGGATGTAATACATGCTATGGACGACCATGGTGGATGTAATACATGCTATGGACGACCATAGTGGATGTAATACATGCTATGGACGACCATAGTGGATGTAATACATGCTATGGACGACCATGGTGGATGTAATACATGCTATGGACGACCATAGTGGATGTAATACATGCTATGGACGACCATGGTGGATGTAATACATGCTATGGACGACCATAGTGGATGTAATACATGCTATGGACGACCATGGTGGATGTAATACATGCTATGGACGACCATAGTGGATGTAATACATGCTATGGACGACCATAGTGGATGTAATACATGCTATGGACGACCATAGTGGATGTAATACATGCTATGGACGACCATAGTGGATGTAATACATGCTATGGACGACCATAGTGGATGTAATACATGCTATGGACGACCATGGTGGATGTAATACATGCTATGGACGACCATGGTGGATGTAATACATGCTATGGACGACCATGGTGGATGTAATACATGCTATGGACGACCATAGTGGATGTAATACATGCTATGGACGACCATGGTGGATGTAATACATGCTATGGACGACCATGGTGGATGTAATACATGCTATGGACGACCATGGACGACCATGGTGGATGTAATACATGCTATGGACGACCATGGTGGATGTAATACATGCTATGGACGACCATAGTGGATGTAATACATGCTATGGACGACCATGGTGGATGTAATACATGCTATGGACGACCATAGTGGATGTAATACATGCTATGGACGACCATGGTGGATGTAATACATGCTATGGACGACCATAGTGGATGTAATACATGCTATGGACGACCATGGTGGATGTAATACATGCTATGGACGACCATAGTGGATGTAATACATGCTATGGACGACCATGGTGGATGTAATACATGCTATGGACGACCATAGTGGATGTAATACATGCTATGGACGACCATGGTGGATGTAATACATGCTATGGACGACCATGGTGGATGTAATACATGCTATGGACGACCATGGTGGATGTAATACATGCTATGGACGACCATGGTGGATGTAATACATGCTATGGACGACCATGGTGGATGTAATACATGCTATGGACGACCATGGTGGATGTAATACATGCTATGGACGACCATGGTGGATGTAATACATGCTATGGACGACCATGGTGGATGTAATACATGCTATGGACGACCATGGTGGATGTAATACATGCTATGGACGACCATGGTGGATGTAATACATGCTATGGACGACCATGGTGGATGTAATACATGCTATGGACGACCATGGTGGATGTAATACATGCTATGGACGACCATGGTGGATGTAATACATGCTATGGACGACCATGGTGGATGTAATACATGCTATGGACGACCATGGTGGATGTAATACATGCTATGGACGACCATGGTGGATGTAATACATGCTATGGACGACCATGGTGGATGTAATACATGCTATGGACGACCATGGTGGATGTAATACATGCTATGGACGACCATGGTGGATGTAATACATGCTATGGACGACCATGGTGGATGTAATACATGCTATGGACGACCATGGTGGATGTAATACATGCTATGGACGACCATGGTGGATGTAATACATGCTATGGACGACCATGGTGGATGTAATACATGCTATGGACGACCATGGTGGATGTAATACATGCTATGGACGACCATGGTGGATGTAATACATGCTATGGACGACCATGGTGGATGTAATACATGCTATGGACGACCATGGTGGATGTAATACATGCTATGGACGACCATGGTGGATGTAATACATGCTATGGACGACCATGGTGGATGTAATACATGCTATGGACGACCATGGTGGATGTAATACATGCTATGGACGACCATGGTGGATGTAATACATGCTATGACGACCATGGTGGATGTAATACATGCTATGGACGACCATGGTGGATGTAATACATGCTATGGACGACCATGGTGGATGTAATACATGCTATGATGACTATGGACGACCATGGTGGATGTAATACATGCTATGGACGACCATGGTGGATGTAATACATGCTATGGACGACATGCTATGGACGATGGTGGATGTAATACATGCTATGGACGACCATGGTGGATGTAATACATGCTATGGAAATAAAATCCAAAAATTTTATCCATAAATCTGGGAAGTTTAAAAGCAATGAGTACTAGCACTGTGTGTGAATTTTAGCTTACCAAATAATAATAATATTAATAGTGTCACAAACTCATGAAGTGCAAACGACCATCAATACTCAGAATAGACCTAAAACGTTGATAAAGCGAGAGGGGCTATTCAGTAAATTCAATTTTAATAATAAAAGGATAGACTGGGAGATAATAAACAGGGAACTTACAAACATTCCATGGGAAACTGTTCTAAATCATACAAGTCCTACAGAAGGAATAGAAAAACTTACTTCAGAAGCGTATCAAGTCTGTCTGAAACATGTTCCTTTGAGGAAAGCCAGAAAGAGATCTACGTAGAAAGAGAACGCAGACGACACTATAAACGCAGGAAAAAAATAACGGAACTGCTTATGCAGACACGAATTTCCCGTCAAATAAGGAATAATTTAAATAGGGAGATTGAAGAAATCGAGCGGAAATTGAAACACTCATATGAAACTGAAGAAAGGCAGTTAGAACAGAAAGCAATTCAGGAAATAAAGAAAATCCAAATATTTTCTTCTCATATGCGAAATCAAAAGCAAAAACTACTGCCAGTATTGGACCTATTCGTACAAGTGAAGGTTCATACACGGAGGATGACAAAGAAATTAGTGAAATCCTAAAAAAAAGCAGTATGAGGACATGTTTAGCACTCCAATAAACAACATGAAGGTGGAAGATCCAGACAATTTCTTTATGCGGGATATTCAAACCCCTGTAAATATAACTGATATAAACACGAGCGCACTAAATTTTGAAAAGAAATTGAAAACATGCCCATGCACTCGGCCCCAGGTCCAGACTCATGGAATTCAATATTTATAAAGAAATGCAAAGTGGCCGGTAGCACAGGCACTCAGTATAGTGTGGAGGAGAGCTTGGACACAGGGGAGATACCAGATGCACTTAAAGTAGCAGACATAGCCCCTCTACACAAGGGAGGGAGCAAAGCATGGCAAAAAATATAGACCAGTTGCACTAACATCGCACATCATAAAAGTATTTGAGAGAGTGATTAGGAGTCTGGTCACCAATTTCATGGCGACCAATGACCCAGGCCAACATGGATTTCGAGCGGGAAGATCGTGCCTCTCACAGCTACTTGAGCACTACGACAAAGTCACTGAGGCATTAGAAGAGAAACAGAATGCTGATGTGATATACAGGGACTTCGCAAAGGCTTTCGATAAATGTGACCATGGCGTGATAGCACGCAAATGAAGTCAATGGGAATAACCGGTAAAGTAGGACGCTGGATACTCAGTTTTCTGTCAACAGGACTCAGCGAGTAACTGTCAACCATATAAAATCTAGTCCAAGTGCAGTGAAAAGCTCTGTACCTCAGGGTACAGTCCTTCACCGCTGCTTTTCCTTATTCTCATATCAGATATAGACAAAATACAAGTCACAGCTTCGTATCATCCTTTGCAGATGACACAAAAATCAGTATGAAAATTACCTCGGCTGAGGACATTGAAAAACTTCAAGCTGATATTAATAAAGTTTTCGACTGGGCATCAGAAAATAACATGATGTTTAACAGTGATAAATTCCAGGTACTCAGGTACGGTAAAAATGAGGACCTTAAACATAATACAGAGTACAAAACACAATCAAATGTACCCATAGTAGGAAAACAGCATGTAAAGGATTTGGGAATAATAATGTCTGACGACCTAACGTTTAAGGAGCATAACCAAGCAAATATTGCGACAGCCAGAAAAATGATAGGATGGATTACGAGAACTTTCAAATCCAGGGATCCCATCACAATGGTTGTACTCTTCAAGTCACTTGTGTTGTCCCGTCTTGAGTACTGCTCAGTACTCACTTCCCCTTCAGAGCAGGAGAGATTGCTGAAATAGAGGGAATACAGAGAACATATACGGCACGCATAGACGCAATAAGCACCTAAATTATTGGGATCGTCTCAAAGCCCTCCAAATGTACTCACTAGAAGGAGACGAGAGAGATATCAAATAATATACACCTGGAAGATACTGGAGGGCTAAGTACCAAATCTACACAGTAAAATAACAACGTACTGGAGTGAACGACATGGAAGAAAATGTAGAATAGAACCAGTGAAAAGCAGAGGTGCCATAGGCACAATCAGAGAACACTGTATAAACATCAGAGGTCCGCGGTTGTTCAACGTCCTCCCAGCGACTATAAGAAATATTGCCGGAACAACCGTGGACATCTTCAAGAGGAAACTAGATTTATTCCTCCAAGGAGTGCCGGACCAACCGGGCATGTGGTGGGTATGTGGGCCTGCGGGCCGCTCCAAGCAACAGCCTGGTGGACCAAACTCTCACAAGTCGAGCCTGGCCTCGGGCCGGGCTTGGGGAGTAGAAGAACTCCCAGAACCCCATCAACCAGGTATCAACCAGTGTGGCTTGACTGTATTTTATATATGGTTTCCGTCTTGATTTTGTTTTTTCCTTATCGCAGGAGCTGGAACTTATCTTCATAAACATCAAATTACTGTGGCTCATTGAAAGACCTGATTAACATCAGATTGGAGGTTTGCTGTGTCCTCTATATTGTCTACTTTCATGAAAATCCTAGTGTATTCTGCAAATGATATAGTACTATAATTTGTTGTCTATATCTATGTCTGATATGAGGATAAGTAAAAGTACCCGAGCTTTTTCCTCAAAGTCCCCCCAAAAAAGTACTCAGTACTCAGCCCCCAAAAGTACTTTTGGGGACTGAGCTTTTCACAGTACATGATTGGGATTTTACTGTGTTGACTATTACGGGTTCTGTTGGTTAGAAAGTTATAGATCCATCTCCCTATACCTTGCCAGTGATTCCTGTTGAGTGATGGTGGTCACGGTGAGGCTAATGGTGGTTATAGTGAGGGTGTTGGTGATTATGGTGAAGGTGATTATAGCAGAAGTGAATGAGTGATGGTGAGTATTGGTGGTTATAGTGAGGATGATGTTAGTTATGACAAGATGATAGTGTTTTGGTGAGTGTGATGGTTAGGGTGACTGATGATGGACGTCTGCAATAAAATAAGGGTTGTTTTCCCAAAGAGTTTTGATGCTTACTACTGTCATGTTCATTCTGGCTACTGAC